>RJWM01039203.1:0-16251 GCA_004363535.1 Dasyprocta punctata | reverse complement strand
TACTTGTCAGGCAAGCACTTGTGACCCTGAGCTAAATCCCTAGCCCATTGTTTTGCTTTTATTTTCTGCTTTTTTTCTTCCTGCTTTTTTCTTAGTTTTATAAATACATTCCTGTTCTATCCTATTTTTCTCCTTTCTCTTTCCTCAATTATCGCTTGATCTTAGGATATGTCATGTGAGTGAACATTGTCCCAATCTTTCTGATTTGCTTCTATAGTCTGCTTTCTTCTACATTCTTTCTCTCCTGTCCTCTTCTCCATCTTCCCAAAGCTTTTGTGATCTTCCTTTGTTCTCCAGCCTTGCTTCAATTATGTTTCTCTTCATCTCTCCCTCTGTTCTATTTTCTATACCTCTTAAACTTCTCCATTACAGAATAAAACTGTGGGAAAAGATAAGTCTCAAATTAACCTTACCACTTGTAACTCAAAGTACTTTGAGCTTTGCTAGGCCACATGATTGTTCTGGAGGAAGTCTTGTTAAAACAGTGTAAAAGGAAATGAAAGTTGGATCTTAGTTGTAGTGGGATGCTGCCAGGACAGCACAAGATGCTTTGCTAAGAGCTGTGTGAAAAAATGGTAAACATGAAGGCCAGACAGATAAAGATGGTCCATTGGACAGTTAAATAATTAAGTTGTTCCTTGTCTGTACTTTACCCCTCCCATTTCCCACTTCTGTTATTTGTAAAGAGAACACTCTAACCATTGGCCAGAGAAACCTATGATCCAGTCCTAGAGACTGAACCCATAAATTTGTCTCCTCTTGCTTTCCTTTCACGTGCTGCACCTATCTTTTGGGACCTGTCACCTTACAGAGACCAACATAAAATCAGTACACTAGGGGGAAACTCATTGCACACAAGTTCTTGATTTATGTTGTCTTTGATTAAATAAATGTAGCTCTTATCCCCGCAGTTAAAGATTCCAAATCAAGAGTTGCCACACTTTGTCTAATTCCAGGCTGTGCGTGATACTATAGTTTTTTTTTTTTTTTTTTTGGCACCGGGGATTGAACTCGTAGCCTTACACCTGCCAGACAGGTGGTTAAGCCACTGAGCCAAACTCCCAGCCCTAGTGTTTTGAGGCAGGGTCACACTATGTAGCTGAGGCTGGCCTTGTGCTCGCATTGTAGCCCAAACTGGCCTTGAACTCACAACGCTCCACGTACCTCAGCCTTCCGAGTGCTGGGATTAAAGGCGTGCGCCACCATGCCCGGCTGTGATGCTATAGTTATTGTTAACTGCAATACTTTAGCTAGGATGTCATACAAGTTGTAATCAGGTGTTCTCTCTTCTCACAATGCTGTGACTTTTGACGGTCATAACTATCACCACAATCCAGTTCCAAAAGACTGGAACACAGCCAAATAAATGGCACAGCCAAATAGATGGCAACATCTCATCCTCAATGAATTGGGAAGGCAGGATCTTGAGACAGATACAAAAACAAGAACTTCTTACATATAGGAGACACCTCTGAATAACAGAAATTTCTGAGACAGGCTTCAGTGTTAGTGATAATGCTACCTAGGGTAAGAAATATACGTGCATTGACAAAGGAATACAATACAATACAATACAATACAATAGAAAATGGCAAGATACAGAAACAAAACCCAACCCCATACTGAACCATGACAAGTCCAAGGGACCATAAGATAGAAATAAATAGTAGCCACCCATCTGAATTTTCTGAAATGATAGCAGCAGAATTTCAAAAACGGTGCAGGAGACTATAAAGGAAATCAGGTGAGAAATAATATCACTGGTGAAAAAAGAGATGCTCATCACAATGAAAGAACTATATAGCAAGTCTGCAATCTATGTAGATAAAAAATACAGGAGCATAAGAAAATGATGGAAACCATGAATGCTCAACATAAGAAAGAAATTGAATCCATGAGAGAGATACACACAAGTATCCAGGAAATAAAAAACTGCATATGAGACTGGTAATATCACCACAATGAGAATGAAAACAGAATTTCAGACCTAGAACACAGGATTGCAGCTAGTGATCATGAAAAGAAAGAGCTCTTAAAATAATAGGGGACCATGAAAAAACGATCCAACAGCTGCAAGGTGATGCAAAAATACTTTAAGCCTGATTGGAGTCAATGAAAAAGCACAAGCCACCATAAATAACAACAACTACAAAAAACCCTTTTCATAGAAGTAATGGCAGAAAACCTCTCAAGTATGCAAAAAGAATTTGACACACATATAAATGAGGTATATAGAACTCCAAATAGCCATGACCAAAATAAATCTGCACCAAGATATGCAATAGTCAAGATTCCAGAAATTCAGTATAATAACAGAATGTTAAAAGTTGTTAGAGAAAAGAAACAAATCACCTATAAAGGAAAGCCCATCAGAATTACAGCAGAGTTCTCATACAAAGTCAAGGATAGATTGGGGCAAAGTATTCCAAGTCTTAAAAGAAAATAACATCAACCCAGATTGTTGTATCCTCCTAAAGTGTCTTTCTGAGTTAATGGAGAAATAAGATGCTTCAAAGAAAAAATGAAACATTCATGATTAAACCAGCTCTACAATGTGTTCTGAAAGATTCTGTAGGGAGAGATAACGATATGCATGAATCCAAGAATGCCAATCAGAATAAGCTACCAAGCAGGGCAAGCAATTAAACAGAAGAGAAAGACAAGGAACCAACAGCAGATAATAATATGACGCAGCAAAATCAATATATGTTGGTTATAGCCATCAATGCAAATGGTCTCAACACACCAATCAATAGAAACAGACTGGCAGAATAGATCAAGGAATAGGATCCTACAATATGCTGCATACAAGAAACACGTTTAACTCAAAAAGAAATCTATAGATTGAAAGTCAAAGGATGGAAAAGAACATTCCATATGACAAGAACCCAGCAAAAGTAAGGGCAACTATTTTACTTGCACACAATGTAAACTTCAGGCCAGGACAGATCAAAGAGATAAACAAGGTCACTACATTCTTAGGAGGAAACTCCAAGAAAAAGAGAGGTTAAAATCAGAAGCATACATGCACCAAATACAGGAGCACTCAGTTATATAAAAAATACTAATGGACATTAAAAATCCAATAAGCACTAACACAATTTTAATGGGGCACCTTAGCACCCCACTGCCACAAATACATAGATCAACTAGACAAAAAAATCAAAGAAAAATCAGAACTGAGCTAAACTTTTAAATAAATGGACTTCAAAGATGTCTATGGAGTGTTCCACCCCATGAAATCAGAGTATACATTCTTCTTAACTGCATAAGGGATGTTATCCAAAATAGTCTACATGCTAGAACATAAAACCCATGTAAGTAATTGTGTGCAAAGGAAAATAAATTATCCCATGCACAGTATCAGATCATAGTGTGATGAAATTGTAAATTAGTGGCAAAAGACACCACAAAAACTCTATAAATATACGGGAATCAACACCTTACTGAAGAAAAAATGGGTCAAAAATGAAAGTGAAGGAGAAATTAAACAGTACCTACAACTAAATGAAAATGCCAATACAACATATCCAGACTTATTGGACACAATGAAAGCAGTCCTAAGTCAGAAATTTATAGTGATGAAAAGCCATATCAGGAAGACAGAGTGAGCTCAAACAAAAAAATCTAATGTTAAATCTCAAACTTCCAGAAAAAGAATAACCCAAGCTCAAAGCTCACAAGAGTGAAGAAATTATAAAACTTAGAGTAGAAATTAATGTAATTCAAAGAAAAAAATCAATGGAAGAATAGTTCCTTTGAAAAATTAAATTCACAAAATCTTAGCCAACTTTGTCATAAAAAGGAAAAGACTGAAACTCACGCAATTAGGAAAGAAAACATGAAATTATCTATATTTTGCAGAAATTCAGAAAATCATCAATACCTACTTTGAGAAACTTTATTCTAATAAAATGGAAAACACGGATGAAATGGACAGATTACGAGATACATAGAAACTACCAAAGCTGAATCAAAATGATATAAAAACTACAAATAACCAAATATCAGTCAGGGAATTGAAAATACTATTAAACATGTACCAAGAAAGAAATTCCAGGTCCTGGTGTATACACAGCTAAGTTCTACAGAAATTAAGAGATGATCTAACACCATTACTTCACAAACTCTCCAATGAAACAGAAAGTGAAGTGATACTCTCAAACTATTTCCTGGAAGCAAACATTACCCTGATACCAAAGCCAGAGAAACATGCAATCAAAAAAGAAAAGCATGGACCAATTTCCCTAATGAACATACATGCAAAAATCCTCAATAAAATAGTGGCAAATAGAATGCAGCAAATCATCAAGAAGACTAGACACCATCACCAACAAGGATTAATTCCAGGTATGCGAGGTTGGCTCAACACACACAAATCAATAAATATAACACACCACATCAACAAAGCAAAAGAAAAAAATCACATGATCATCTCCATAAATTCAGAAAAAGCATTTGAGAAAGTCCAACAACCACCTATGATAAAACCCCACAGAAAATCGTAATAGATGGTCTTCCTTTCAATCCAATAAAAAGTTATCTGTTACAAACCAACAACCAACATCATACTTAATGGTTTAAATTTGAAGGTTTTCACTGTAAAATCAAGAACAAGACAAGCATGTCCACTATGATCACTGCTACTTAAAATAGTTATTCAAATATTATCCAGAATAATTAGACAAGAGAAAGAAATAAAAGGAGTAAGGATAGGCAAAGTAAAAGGTAAATTACTCTTGTTTACAGGTGACAAGATACTCTATGCAGAAGACCCCAAAAACTCCACCAAAAGACCTGCAGATTTAAGAATGAAATTCAGTACTATACATGGATACAAAGTCAACATGAAAAAATCAATAGAATTCCTGTAGACAAACAATGAATCCACTGAGAGAGAAATTAGGGGGACCACATCCTCTTATTAGCATCCCCAAAAAATCAAATACATAGGAATCTATCTAACAAAGGAAGTGAAATATCTATACATTGAAACCTACAGTTCTCTAAAAAGGAGATCATAGAAGATATCAAAAAATGGAAAGATATCCCTTGCTCATGGAGTGAAAGAACCAACACTGTGAAAATGGCTGCATTTCCAAAATTCTTATACAGATTTAATGAAATCCCCATCCAAATAACTCAAAATATCATATTCTACAGGACTAGAGAAAACATACATAAAATTCAGTTAGAAATATAAGACACCTAGAGTAGCAAAAACAGTTCTGGGCAACAAAGGCAAGGAAAGGCATCATAATCCCTCACTTGAAATTATACTAAAAAGCCACTTTGATAAAATTAGCATGGTACTGAAAAAATTAAAAAAATAAAAAACAGACTTGAGGATCAGTGGAACAAACTAGAAGATTCAGACACAACTAAAAACACACTCAGCCACTCTATCTTTGACAAAAGAGCCAAACATGTCCACTGGAAGAAAGACAGCCTCTTTAATAAATGCTGCTGGAAAAACTGGCTCTCCACATACTGAAGAACTAAACATGACCCATATCTATCACCATGCACTAAATTAAAATCAAAATGGATCAAAAATCTAAACATTAAAACAGAAACACTAAATCTATGGGAAGACAAAGTAGGCCAAATCTTGAAGACATAGGTGGAGGCTGACAGTTCATGTACAAAACCCACACTGTATGGGAAATAGTTTGGAGACTCATCAACCAGGAGCTCATCTTACTAAAAAGCTTTTGCCCATCAAAAGAGATCATCAACAGAGTGAAGACAACCCACAGAATGGGAAAAAGTTTTAGCCAGTTGTTCCTCAGTCAATGGACTTCTATCTAGGACATATAAATAATTGAAAAAAATCGGGCCTCCAAATTCAAAGACCCAATCCAAAAATGGGCAGCTGAGATGAGTACACACTTCTCAGATAAAAAAATACAAATGGCAAATAAATATATTAAAAAATGTTGAACATCACTGGTCATTAGAGAGATGCAAATTAAACCAACACTTTGATTCCATATCTAGAAAGAGTGGCTACCATCAAGAAATCAACCAATAACAAAAGCTGGAGGGGCTGTGGGGAAAAGGGAACCCTTTTCTACTGCTGGTGGGGGTGAACACTGGTGCAACCACTGTTGATATTAGTGTGGAGATTCCTCAGAAAACTAGGAATATTTGGGTATCTTCCTAGAAAAATGAAAAACATCATACTACAGTGATATATGTGCATGCTTGTTTATAGGAGCAGAATTCATAATAGCTATATCTTAGAAATAACCCAAATGCCCATCAGCAGAGGAACTGATAAAAAAGATGTGACTTTTTTACACAATGGAATACTACTTTGCCAAAAGAGAAGGATAAGCTTGAAACTTTTTATAGGTAAGTGGATGCACCTATAGACCACACTCATAAGTGAAATAAATCATGTATATTATCTCCCCTGTGAGAGAAAATGAATGAGTAAATAATAACTGCAAAATGCACAATGGATATTGTAAAATGGGAAGAAATTTTTCAAAAGGAAAAAGTAACTAGGATGAGAGAATGGATAAAAGTGAAAATTTAAAATAAACACCAAAATACAAGATAGTTATATTACTAGTTTCTCATAGTTTATTGAAATAATTGGTATGTGCTAATTTCTTTTGAAGAATTACATAAGCCCACATCCTATATGCTGATTAAGTACTTTGAAGATAACAATACTGAATGTATTAATTATTGTTATTCTACTAGTATTTTGTTATGAAATTTTGTTTTACCTTTTTCCCATAAAATAAAAAAATGTAAAACTGAAAGAGAAATTGTGAATCTAAAATGATGTATAGCAATTCACACCTGTACCAGCAACTGACAGATACAGGCAGGAAATCAATAAAATCCTCCACCAACTGGAGTTGTCTGATATTGGAGAATACTCAATCCAGCAACTGTATACTACACATTCTTCCTACAATTATATCAAATACTGACCAATCCAGATCCTGCTCTGATACACACCATAACAATTATAAGGAACACAAATCATACAAATTATGTTATTAATTTAACCGGAATTCAAGAGTTGAAAAGCCTGTACCCAACTGGAAGATAAAAATAAAAACATTTTATAACACATATACCAAAGAGGTGGTTGAAGATAAAATAAAATATCTCAAAATAATTAAAAATGAACATGCATGTTTCAAAATTCCTGGGAAGCAGAACACATAGTGCTTCAGCAGAATCAAAAACAAGTAACTAATATTCTAGAGAAAAATAGCTAACTCTTGACAGTTTGGACTTGCAATCCTTCTTCCACAGCCTCTAGAGTGCTGGCATTATATGTGTGCACCATGAGGTCCAGTTCACTTTTCTACTTTAGAGCACACAGAAAGAAAAGCAAGATAATTTCAAAACAAAGTAGAGGGTAATAATGTTAGCAAAAGTATTACTGAAATTACAAATGCTGTATCAATACACGAAATCAACAAATGAAAGCCCATTGCTCTGAAAAGATCAATAACACTGATTAGTCTCATTTAGCCAAGATGAGAAAACAGGAGAAAACATACAAGTTCCCAATGTCAGTAATGTGAGGTTGTTAAAACTAACCATACAGATTACTAAAAGAACCACCAAGGACTATTATGAACAATTACATGTCTCTCCATTTTTGGATGACCTATACAAAATGAAGCAACCTCCCAGAAATGATACCAGGAGAGATACTGGAAACAGAATAAAGTGAACTGCAGAAATTACGTCAAAGAAACACTAATTCTCATCTCTACCAGTTTAAGAAAAACCACTAAATCCAATTCAACAAAGCAGGAAAACCAGAAGGCAAGAAAGAAAGAAAAATAAAGGTACTGATAATGACAAGGAGGAAATAGAACTATCTTTTTGCACAGAGGATATGATGGCTTACGAGAAATCCCAAAGGAATGAGACATTTGTAGCGATTTCACAGAATACTGAGTCTACCTATTGTGATGGCAAATGTAACTCTATTTCATAACCACATTTCCATTTTGTCTTGTACACATGAACTCTTTCTGACCTGGTTTATTCTCTGTACATCTGACTGATGCACCCAACTGTATGTTCCTTGTTCCCATAGTCTTTACACCTTGCTTGGCAAAATATCAGGTCTGTTTTCCAGAAACAGGTATCTGATCTAATGATGGAGTAGTAAATGCTGCTCAGGGCTGCACCTTACCCTACCAGTTTAAAGCCACAAACCTTGTCCTTTTGGGGTTGACATCTGCAACCACGCAGGTGTGGTGCTGTCTGCCAGCTAATAAAGCTTGTCTGCCTTGCTCTCGGCCTCCGTGGTTCATTCTCTGTGTCTGCTGCAATACTGTAAGTGTCCCTCATTTTGCTATTGCATTACCAAGGTTGAGTTGGTTCTGAGATAAAAAAACAGCACTATGTAGGTGAGATCAGCTATGTCTCGGGGTAGGCAAGATCAAGAAGTCATTTGAATTGACTACCTCAGTGATGGTAAACATTTTAGAGCTTTCAGTGATAGCAAACAGCCAGAGTGCAGCACTGGCCTATTTATTCACATAGTGATTCCCAAAGTGAACAAAAATAATTCACAGAATCTGAAAAGTCATGTAGGAAATAATACTTAACACTAGTGGTAATCCTTATGAAGCAATATAAAATCATACAGGGATGCTCTTTAATAGCAAATGGACAAAAATAAATTAGAACATTACAAGTGCGACAATTCACACAATAAATAAACCTACATATATGTGAAAGTACAAACAGTAAATCCACATTATTTTTCAACATTTCCTACTAAATTGAAGCTATCAAATCTTTACCAATCAATTTTTTTCACATTGTGAAAGAAATTATGATGCATTAATACACGGGGACAAAACCGCAGTAGCAACAACATAAAAAAAAAAAAACCTCCAAATCTCCTAAACAGTGGGATGAGTGAATCAACTGACCCAAATCTACAGCTGCATCTACCATCAGATGTGCAACAGAATATGGCAAAGGAACCATAAATTCTTTCACAGACATAATATGAATGTGACACTACAATACCTTCGAAAGTGGCTAAACCATGAAGAGCAGATGGTAACAGAGTGAATCGTGTGAAATAAAACATCCTTGTGGTCTCGTATATGTGCAGAAGTATATGAAATCAGGAAACACATAGGAAATTACTGAGGGCTGCTATTTAGACTTACAACCTGCCTTTTCAGTTATAGTTCAGTAAGTTTTGTTTATAGAGCCTTAATGTCTTTTTTAGTACAGTTCACCTTGATGGAGTACTGCAATTTTTGCTCACTGTTCTCTGTCCAGTAATGTAGTTTCATATTCTGTTACACATTACTGAAACCCCTGCAGAGCGTTCAGGTCGCCCACCTGGCAATATGGCGCACAGATGCAAAATGAAGACCGAGTCTGAAAGTTCTGCAGATGAGGAGCTCTGTGATGGCCAATGTTCTCTGTGGAAGAAAGGGGGAGGAGTCCAAAAGCTCATGGCTTTTACTGGTGTCAGTCAGGGAAGTGGCTGGGGGTTGCGACAAAGCACTAGGGGAAAGAAACTTTGTAGGTATGCCTGTAATGAGAAGCAGCAATTTTGTACCAGGCAAAAAGGCCTCCAAAATCAGCAATGCAGTTGATAGCTTGAGGTTTGCAAGGCTGGGCACCTTTACTGCCAGGGACATGTAATTCTTACTGAGTCCCATCACCTCAGTTGAGACATTATCTCATGTCTTAGCCTTTGAATCTCACAGGCTCTTACTCAAGCCCCCATTCCAGCCATCACTGGAGAGCCAGTTCTTGCCCATGTACTGTAATGAGGTAATTTGACAGTCTTGCCTGGACTCAGTCACATTCTTTAGCCAAATTAAAGGAACATCTGCTTCAATATAGCCAGATCTGCATATCTCAGTGAATAGGACTGAAGGAGAGGTCAGGGAAAGATTGAGGGAAAGGCCTTCATTTCTCAGAAAAGTGTAATTTGGTGGTCTCCCACAATACATTACAGTACTGCATGGAAGATTTAGGCAAACAAGAGCAAAGTCAGAAAATTGGAGTTTCCATTGTCCACTTCTTTGTTCTCAATATTATAACATACATACTCAATACTGCAGAGGGTACTTTAAATGTAAAGGAAACTTGAAAATGTGTATTTCTAGTACTAGTCTATTCCTAACACTATTCAAGGATGAGACTGGGAAACACAGCCTGTTTCTATACTTAGAAAGCTATGAAAGTTAGCGAGCCTTGACATTCTATGTGCCAGCTGTAATATAAGTGTAAGTCAGCCAGACAGTGATGTTTTGCTTACTTTCAAGTCGCAGAGACTTATCATTTCAAGGATGACTCTGCCTAGTCTCAGATAATAATTGATTCTTCCTACTTGTTATATGCTAGTAACCCCAAATTAGCCTACGTGGAATAAATCCTGCCTGGTAACATATGATAAGACATGTATAACCAATTGTAGAATACCATATTATCTGCTTTCTTGTACTTCCTTTTGAAAACCTATGTAAGTAACTACCTTACCCCAAGATGGGGCTGATGATTTGGAACTCAGACTTCCATTGGCCTTCTAGTGAAATAAAGCTGAATGCCTTCAAAGTTCCTCTGGTGCTGTGTCTTCCATCTGATCTGGTCCTGAATCCTGCAGCAATACAATTCCTCATCCAGTGACCAGCCCATTTAACCCCATTGCAGGAATGTAACTCTGTCACTAACCCTTGCAGATGCAAAGGCTTATTATACTTTCAGGTTAGACATTTGTACAGGAATCAGCCATCAGGTTCTCATTCATATACTAATAAACCAAGTGATGTGAACAGACTTGTTGCTCCCATTTCCCAAATTAATGGAAATGTGATATTTGACAATTGTTTTAACAGTCTCCAATTGATGCTATGTTTGCTAACAGAGCATAAGTTGGCCAGCTCAAGAAATGTACAATGGATCCATCCCTTACTTTTCTACTGTGAATTTGTACTGTAGCATTACAAGTAGCCAGTTGTGCATCTCAGTATCTTTCCCTGAGAGATACAGGAAGCAATCTATGTGTCTACCCACTTGGTAAGACAAATGAGAAGGAATGTGCATGGGTACAAAAGTGTCAGAATAGGATCTGGACCTACTCTTCTGCTCTGGCTAACTGGTTTTGCATATATTTACCTAAGCATTACAGCGGGTCCAAACTACACCATTCTATGATTTGTTAAAGTTTTCTTTTGATTTTCCTGATAGAAGTCCCCAATTCAGTACAAAGGCACATGTAAAACCACATTTGCAACTTTTGGATGAGGTCAAATGTGAATCATCAGAGTACTCAACCATGGATGAAGATGATCCATCATTGTAAAACACATACTTCCATAAGGGAAGAGCGGAGTGGGTGGATGATGATGATGATGATGATGATGATGATGATGTTGGCTATAGGAACCAAACTTTCTGTTACAGTGAAATTGAGCGAGAATCAACTAACTGATAAAGACATAGGGGATACAGACTTCTGATTCAGATGACAAGAAAACATAGGTGTGAAATTATAGTGAAGGTCTTGGCAGGGGTGAAATGGATAAGAATTCTAGCACTGCTATTCAATGTTTGAAACTGTAACAGATGAAATTCTACAAGATGTTGTGAAATACACAAATGCTGGAACGCAAGCAAAACATTATTTGAGCACCAGCAGCCATATTCAAAAATGTATTTATTGTGACACCTCACTAGCTGAACTGAAAGCATTCACAGGTCTGCTATACTTAGCACATTTCTCATGGTGATTACAGAAATGTTAAAGACTTACAGAAAAGCAATGTGTCAAACCACAGCATATAAACTTATGCCCTTGTAGACACAATGATATTATACTTTCAATTTAGACATTTGTATAGGAGTCAGCCATCAGGTTCTCATTCATATCATAAATCAAATGATGTTGTGAACAGACTTGTTGCTCCCATCTGCCAAACTTATTGAAATGTGACATTTGACAGTTGGTTTACCAGTCTCAAGCTGATGTTATGTTTGCTAACAGAGCACAAGTTGACCAGCTCAGGAACTCTACACAGAAACAAAGAAGAAATTTTAAATGAAATGTTGCAAGTTCAAAACACAGATTTGTATAGTTCAATCTTTAAATTTCAAAAAGTTCTAACACTGGTCTTGTACATGGTAAAGAAAAGCAAACTGGCACTCCTGATGTCAACATTTCACCATGATGGAAATATCAATAGGGAAACATTGACAGAATGGAAGCCTGACATGGAAAATTTCAACAAAACCAAATGTGGAATACATGTTGGATGAACTATGCAGCAAGTATGACATTGGTTGAAACAATGCATTGCCCAGTGGTTCTACTTTACTTGATCCTCAACATGTGTGGCACAAACAATTTGATAGTTTACAAAGAAAATAACTAGTGCAAAATATCATGGAGAAATTTTCTTACAGGACTGCAACTGCAGTTCATAAAAGATCATTCACAATAGAGGAAAAACAAATATTTCTGCCCAGGGAACTATGAAAAAAATTGTGGAGCACACCGGTGAGCTCACATGTGAACAGGCAGGCAGGCAGAGCATCACAAAGATCTACAACGACAGGAAATCAAGAGATGTCAACTGTGCCCTACAGGAAAGTACAGGAAAACCATACATATGGACTATCAGTGTAAGCAATACTTGTGTATAGAACATGCAGTTGTCACGTGTGAAGACTGCCTTGTGTAACAGCTGAAGCAAAGCTTATTTTTGTGGTAGAGTTTTCTGTTGGAATTTTCACTGTAGTTCATATAGGAATTTATTTCTGATGTTATCTTTTAGATTTGCAAGCAAATACACAGCTGATGTGAAAATACTGATGTGTATTCTAAATACATAATACATATTAACAATTTAATAATTTATTTTATTGATATTGTATGTTCCTATCAACTATAAACAGTATAATGTAAGAAGCACCTCCAGAGAAAACAAGACCAATGAGATGTCAAGTGTGCCCTACAAAAAGGCCAGGAAAGCAAAAGACATGTGCTATCAGTGTGATGGAATGTTCTACTCTTATGTGTGCAGATGGCCTTAGGTGTGATAAATGAAGTAAAGATTATTTTTTGTTGTTTTTCTTTTGTACTGGGGGTCAAACTGAAGATCTCACACTTGCCAGGCAGGCGTTTACACTGCTGAGCTAAACCCCAATGCAAGATTACTTTTTTGATTGACTACTATTGGTATTTTTATTGGAGTTCACACGGGTATTTATTTCTGATGTTCTTTGTTGGACTTGTACAGCAAAAGCCAATTGATATTGAAAATTTTGATGCTTTTTTTAATAAATACCCAATAAATATTAAAAATCTAATGCTTTATTTTTGTGAATTTTTTTCCTGTTAAATACTGATTGCTTAATAGAATAAAACTCATAAAATTAAAATTAATAATTCTTCATAGAAATATTCTGAAGAATAAATATGGGCCTGGTTGATCCATATTTATGTGTCTTAATGACAAAATCAGTCTTATCCTCCAAGGACTACATGAAGAGTATCTGTACCTACTCATCATGATTTGTGTGGTGGTAGCTGGGTATACAAGGGGTGATCAAAATATACTTTGAATGCCCAGTTTAAAAATTTATTACAGTTAAAGATACACTGCCATTAATCCCCCTCCAAATACTACCCCTCAATCCAAACACTGCATCATTCTTGCCACTTTCTGAAGCAGTACTGAAAGTCCTTTTTCATATCTTTTACCAAGTGTGATAAAAAGATACAGCAAATGCTCCTGCTCAGGGCCATCCAATGGAAAGGAAGCTTATAAAAACATTACTGTGTGCCCTGACCGATTTTATTAATGAAATCTGGCACTGTGTAACCTTAGATGTTCCCTGTGCCAGGTAAACCTTTGGAATCAATTCAGGACATCAAGATAGCCATAAAAGTACAACAAAAGACTCACAAAAGACTTCCAAAATTGCTTCAGAAAGTGGCAAGGACTATGAGATAAGTGCTTAAACCAAGAAGGAATATTCTGGAGGTTACTGATGGCAATGAGTCTTTTACATAAAATTTTTTCTAAATTTAAACATTCACTGTATGTTATGATCATATGTTGTCAGTATGAAGTCATTAAAATTAGTATTCACAAATATTTTACTTAACTGATTCTTTGATACTTCAAATATTACTTAGACCACTCAGATTCCAACAGAGAAGATCACATTCATACACCCAAGTCCCAAAATAAAATCCTGTAATGGTTTATAAAGTGGAATTTTATGGCAATAGGATTCTATTAAAGAAATAAAAGGATAAAAGATTAAGGAAGCCAACTCCACCCAAATTTGACAAACCCACACTCAGAATTTAGAACCACACTGGTGCTTGGGGACCTCTTGACTAGAAGATACCTTGGGTAGTGTGGCTCAATCATAGGCAGCAAGTGAGGGAGACCTGAGCAGACAATCTAACTTGGGGCCCTTTACCTCCCTGGCTTTCACTGTTTAAGTGTGAAAGGTACCTTCCTTCAGGACTTCCTTTCTCAGTATTCTTCAATCAGTTGAGTCACTTTAAGGGTCTTTTTAGGTTTTTCAGTGCAGCTGAGAGATAGAGAAAAATTGAGAGGCTTCTATTGCTGGAACAGGAGGGCTGCAGAATGCAAGTACCCTCTGACCAGAACAAAGAAGTGATTGGGTTTTTATTGGGTCTGGCTGGGGGTGAATTTTGGGAGGTGGGCAAGGTGACATGTCAGTAGCTGATTAGAGGAGCACTGGCCAGGAGGAAGAGGAAACAGGAAGTTTTATTCTGGGTCCAGGGAACAAGAAGAAGGAAATTGATATGTTGCTGTTTTTGGGTCATTTGCCATGCTGGACCACTGTCATGATAACTCAGTGAATTTTATCAGTGAAAACCCATCAGGTCACACCTGTGATTTCTTTTTCTGTCATCAATATTGACACAAATTGAGTGGTATGTGTTTAATAGCAGCCAAATCTGCAGCACTGACTGGGTGTCCAACAACTCACTTATGACATCACTGAGTAATCACTGATCACAGGCTCAGGACCAGGTCAGGTCCCACCACGAGGAACCTACCACAGCTGCCTGTATAAAGCATGTGTTTGTTCTGCCTCTTCACCAATCTCCAAACTGAAACATCTGTCTTTCATAGCCTGAGTTAACTCATCACATTAAACTTAGATTAGGTGACAGGTGATGTTATAAACAACCAAAAACTGTTAGTGCTTTAGGATCTCAGTGGAAGAAACTGGAGGCAATGACCTAATAAATTCTCAGCATGAGCCCTTTCTCCAACAGAGAACAAAAAATGTCTTTTTGTGTTTTTAAAGTCAGACGCTCACCAGTTTTCTCAATTGGCACAAATTATACTGTCTTCAACTCATAGATTAAAAAACAACCAGAAGAAGAGGTTCGATTTTAACCAAGTGCTGTGCTCTAGCTAAAGAGCAGCTAATTTTATTTTATTTATTGTTTGGTTTTTTGATACAGGGTGTTGCTACGTTGTCAGGGCTGGCCTTGAACTTGCAGTGACTCTCCTGCTTCTGCCTCCGGGAGTGCTGGGATTAGAAGCATGCGCCACCACACCCAGCTGCTAAACAGTGCTTACTTCATGGAACTGCCGCCTGACAACACTATTCCAGTGAAATCGGCCAGAGCAAAGAAACACCGTTCTCTTCACCCTTCCATGATGACCCATTTTTGGCCTGGACAAAAATACGCGTTTTCCAGCTTTCTATCCTTGGCCATAAAAAAGATGAGTTTATATGTAAACACAAAACACGTGTTTCACTTACATCACTTCAAATCTCGCCTGTCCCCGCTGCCCCTCCCTCCCCTGAGCAACCCCGTGCTCCCCTTCTCCAAGGGCATCATAGGTCCCACTGATCTCAGGGGACACAGCTCAGCCCAAGTGAGGGGACCCCTCTCCTGCCAGGCCCTGCCTAGCAAAAGCGGCCCTGCACCCTCCCCCGACCCTCACTTCTTTGGTTTAGGGCCTGGGCCCGCCTACACCGGGCCAAACTGCAGAGCGCGCAGTGGTTCTCGGCAGGGACTGCACCTGGCATCCAGGTCCACAACTCATGCGCAAGTTCACGAGGCCCCTGCTCTGGAGCTCGGCGCGCCCTACGGACCACAGGGCCTTGTGCTTTGAGCAGCAAGAATGCTCTGGAGGGGAAAAGGCCAGGCAGGGTGGACACGGGCCGCCCAGGCGTTCCAACTCAACCCGACAGCTCACCATTTCCGGTGCGAGGTCTCCAGTG
>RJWM01039202.1:0-16257 GCA_004363535.1 Dasyprocta punctata | reverse complement strand
ACTTAATGCCAACACTCCTCAAACTCTTCAATGAAATCGAAAGGGAAGCAAGTCTCCCTAACTCATTCCTGGAAACAAGTATTACCCTAATACCAAAACCAGAGAAAGACCCAACCAAAAAAGAAAACTACAGGCCAATCTCCCTAATGAACATAGATGCAAAAATCCTCAATAAAATACTGGCAAATAGAATACAGAAAGTTATCAGAAAGATTATACACCATGATCAAGTGGGATTCATCCCAGGAATGCAGGGATGGTTCAACATTCGGAAATCAATAAACGTAATACACCATATCAACAAGGCCAAGGACAAGAACCACATGATCATCTCAATAGATGCAGAAAAAGCTTTCGACAAAATCCAACACCCATTCATGATCAAAACCCTATAGAAAATCAGAATAGATAGTCTCTACCTCAACCTGATAAAAGCCATATATCATAAACCAACAGCCAACATCTTACTAAATGGAGAAAAACTGAAAACTTTCAACCTAAAACCAGGAACAAGACAAGGATGTCCATTATCACCACTCCTATTCAATATAGTTCTGGAAATATTAGCCAGAGCAATTAGACAAGAGAAAGAAATAAAGGGAATAAGGATAGGAAAGGAAGAAGTGAAATGATCATTATTTGCAGATGATATGATACTCTACATAAAAGACGCCCAAAAATCCATTAGAAGACTTCTAGAAGTAATAACCAAATTTAGTAATGTAGCTGGATACAAGGTGAACACTCAAAAATCAATAGCGTTCCTGTACACAAACAACAAAGTCACTGAGAGAGAAATAAGGGAAACCACACCCTTCACTATAACATCCAAAAAAATGAAACACTTAGAATCAATCTAACAAAGGAAGTAAAAGATCTATACAGTGAAAATTACATTACTCTGAAGAAGGAAATCAAATAGGATTTCAGAAAATGCAAAGATATTCCTTATTCACGGATAGGAAGAACTAACATCATGAAAATGGCCATTCTCCCAAAACTGTTATACAGATTCAATGCAATCCCAATCAAACTACCACTTGCCTACCTCACAGAGCTAGAGAAAGCATTCCTGAAATTCATCTGGAACCAGAAAAGACCTAGAATAGCAAAGGAATTCTGGGCAACAAAGGGAAGGCAGGAGGCATCACGATCCCCAACTTGAAACTATACTACAAAGCTACTGTGATAAAATCAACATGGTACTGGAATCAAAACACACCTGAAGATTAATGGAATTGATTAGAAGATACAGCCACAACTACAAACACACTTAGCCACCTCATCTTTGACAAAGGGGCCAAACATGTACATTGGAAGAAAGACAGCCTCTTTAACAAATGGTGCTGGAAAAACTGGCTTTCTATATGCTGTAAAATAAAACTAGATCCATGCCTATCACCATGCACTAAAATAAAGTCAAAATGGATCAAAGATCTGAATATAAAAACAGAGACACTAAACTTACTAGAAGACAGAGTAGGTAAAAATCTTGATGATATAAGAGTAGGCAGAGAGTTCATGAACAAAAATGAAACTGCACGGGAAACACTTCCCAGAATCAACAACTGGGATCTCATCTTACTAAAAAGTTTTTGCATGTCAAAGGAAACCTCCAACAGAGTGAAAATAAACCCACAAAATGGGAAAATATCTTAGCCAATTGTCCATCAGACAAAGGACTTCTATCTAAAACATATAAAGAATTAAAAGAAATCAGGCCCCTAAAATTCAAGGACCCAATCCAAAAATGGGCATCTGAGGTGAATACACACTTCTCAGAGAAAGAAATACAAATGGCAAATAAATACATGAAAAAATGTTCAACATCAATGGTCATTTGGGAAATGCAAATTAAAACAACGCTGAGATTCCATCTCACTCCAGAAAGAATGGCCAAGATTAAAAAATCAACCAACAACAAATGCTGGAGGAGTTGTGGGGAAAAAGGAACTCTTCTCCACTATTGGTGGGAGTGTAGACTGGTTCAACCACTGTGGAAATCAGTGTGGAGATTCCTCAAGAAGCTAGGATTAGAGATTCCATTCAACCCAGCTATCCCTCCTCTGGGCATTTTCCCAGAATTGAAAACATCAGACCACAGTGATATCTGTGCACCCATGTTTATAGCAACCCAATCTGTAGTAGCCAGATTTTGGAAACAACCTAAGTGCCCATCAATCAAAGAATGGATAAAAAAGATGTGGTATTTTTATACAATGGAGTACTACTCAGCTATTAAGAAAGATTGCATTGAGACTTTTATAAATAAATGGACACGACTCGAGACCATACTCATAAGTGAGATAAATCAAACCCACATGTGTAAATACCGTATTGTCTCCCTAGTGTAAGAAACAGAAAAGCATATATGATCCAAAATCTATAATAAATACTACATAAGGGTAAAAAACAGCTCAAAGAGCAAAAGTAATTGGGAAGGGAAGAGGGGGAAAGAGAAAAGGGAAGAGGAAAAGATATAAACCTCTATATATGTATATGTAAGATAACTAAAATGAACACACTGCTGAATGTATTCATTATTGAGAAAGAATAATTAATACTCATATGGTTAGATCAATTTTACATGTTGATATCTGTTAATGTAAGTAATCATTTTAAAGATAACGAAATGCAATATTGCAACCATTGTCAAGTTTCTATCATCCGGTTTAGTAAACCTGCAATGTTACTGCTGTGCATTTACTCTACTCATTCGTTTGTCTCTTTTGCTTGTTGTCTTTGCTATATATGTCTTTTTTTTCTTTTTCTTTGCTTAAATAAAAAAAAGAAACAGTTAAGTATAGCCCATCAAGGTGAAGATTAGCGAGATTTTATGTTTCCTTGCCTGGATGTAACAGCCGTCACCTGTTAGGGTAGCAGACCAGCAATAGCGACTGCTCCCAAGTCCCATGGCAGCGAGGTAAAACTGGGGATTGTCTTTCAGCTAAAAATAACTTTTCTCTTTATAAAAATGGGCTTTAAAATATTTTTAGGTTTGTTTCTCATCTGTCAGACATAACTTGGAAAGAGAAGTTATGAAACAAGAATATTTAGAAAATTTTAAAGTGATCCCAGGGTAACGGCTCTTGCAGGGCAGGGAACAGAACACAACCCAACTCCGAGATGCCCATCACCATCACCCTTCTGGATGCCTGCTCCCCTCCTCGTATTTCACATTCTGTCTTTTCATTATGGCTGACCATTCATGCGTGACTTTCCTACTGACGCCTGCTTTGAGACTTCACGTATATGGAAAATACATCCCAAGTATTATTTTGCATATGTCTTCACTCATTCCTGTTTGGTGGTGTGACTCATCTGTGTCACCACCTGAAAAGTTGCCTGATCATTTTCACTGGTACACAGTTCCACTGCAGGGATACACGGCAGGGTATCTGTCTGCGTCAGTATTGGTAGACGTTCTGGATGCTTCCAGTTCCTCTTACGAAGAACACTGACATGAAACGTCGCTGAATCTGTGATCCGGTGGACAATATTTATCTGGATGTGAATTTGGTGGTTCCAGGTCGTGCACACCTTACAATATTCTAGGAGATGTCAAGAGGCATCAAGTTATCGTACCACGCCGACTACATGATTAATATTTCTGAATGCTCAGTGTGCTCAAAAGTCATTTGTATTTCTCAGTTGTTACTTGTAACAGTAAAACACTTTAAATCCATTATCTCTCTTGATGTGTGTGTGTGTGTGTGTGTGTGTGTGTGTTTTCTCTCAAACTAGTGAAGGAAGTTTGTTTAAAAATCCCCTTACAGATGGGCATTTGTTTTCTTCTTAACGATTTTTACTCATTAGATTTTAGATTTGAAGACTGAGGCCAGCATGCCGCAGGTGCGGCTCTCCTGGAAGCCCTTGCCCAGCGCCGGCGGGCCTGGGTCTGCGCCGCACTATTCCGCAGTGCGCGTGCGCTCAGGACCGTGGACAGCGACAGACACAGTTAGAGCTGAGGCACTTTCTGATTCCATTGTCACCCGTAATTCCTATGTCTAAAACTTGGTATTTTCTAATGACACTGATATCTACATACTTTTTATTTTGACTACTATTAGTATACATTATTTCCTGTATGTTTTAGCCTTTTTTTATACTTCAGGTGTCTCATCTGAAACCGACAAATATCTCGAAAATACCAGTCTTTGTTAGTAGAGCATTAGGAAAATTACATTTAATTTAAATACAGATGTGTTTAAACTTTTCTTCCATTTGTTCTAAAGTTTTAAACCTATGCTTTTAATTTTAATGTCTCACTCATACTATTTCTCTTACCTATTTAATTTTCCATTTAAATTACTTGACATTTCATTATTTGACTATCAAAATACATTTTATTGTGCATATTTAAGACACACATAATACACTGATATTAATGTATACAATAATATTAATATTAATAGACACAACAATATTAATATCATTCATATTTTTGACCTATGAATTCTGAAACTATTCTCCCTATTTGTATTCTTTGGTGATTACAGCAAATTATATCAAAGCATAAGGTAAAGCAATAATTGAATGATGTCATAGAAATACCAGAAAATTAGAACATGTGAGTGGTATTCATGCTTCTCTAATTTATGTCTTAAGTTGTGTCCTCCTAAGCCACTAAATGTATTTCACATTTTTGTACTTTTACTCTGCAATTTTATTTCTAGGTAATTTTCTTGACCTTTTTTCCTGACCTATGTACCATGCTGCTTAATCCACCTGTTTAATTCTTCTGCAGTTACTGTGTTTTTCATTTCTGCGACGGTTACTTTGTGAGTTTTTAAATTTTCCTACCACTGTTTATAGTGTTCTATTCCTGGAGTGTATCTCCAACTCACCTTTTTTGTGGTACTGGGGAGAGAACCCAGCTGTGGTCTACCTAGTCCTATACATTCAGCCCTTTTTATTTTTAAATTTTGACTGACTTATGGTCCCTTTCTGTAATCCCCATAGGCAAAGATTTATAGTTCTTATCTTGCTGCTTGCTTTTTCTTGTTTGCCATTCACGGAACTTCATTTTGGTGGGCTTGATTATATTTGATATGTTTGGTTACCTTCTTATGATGCTTTTTATCCTAGGAAAAAACCTACTGCAATAACTCAGGGCTTACAATAAGAACAGAATTCTGCATGTTCAGATACAGTAGCAGTCTTGAAAATCTACTAAACTATTTTAGTAAATTCATAGGGGTTTTTTTGTACGTGATGTCATCTAAGATTGACATCAGTGAGAAATCTTATTTCTTTTAATTATTTTCAAGTTTTACTAGTTAGGATATCTACTTAATGTTAGGAGGATTTCTCGTTAAATTCTCTAATTTGGTCATCTTAACATTAGACTTCTCACAGATCCTAGGCAGTTAGTACAAAAGTTCTTATTTGGACAGATGGGCAAAATCGTCCATGAAAAAGCATTACCACTGTTCTACTCTCTTGGTTACCGTCCTCCCATCAATTTAAACATGATGATCCCTTACTAGCATTTTTAGGTTTGTTATGCTTTTTAGGAGTTTTCAAGTCAGATTTTCTTGTTGTCAATCCAAATAACCCACTACCCTCAATATAGATATAATTTCAACATAATAATCTTCTGTTCATAAGAATAATGTGGGAATGTACAAACATTGTATTGTTTCCCTAGTGTAAGAAACTGAAATAATAAATAAGATCCAAAATATACAATAGATATTATGAAAGGGGAAAAAATTGCTCAAAAGGGAAGAACACCTGGGATAGGGAAAAAGAGAAAAGAAGGAAGGGGGGAAAATATATACACACAAAAGATAGCTAACATAGTTATACTACTAATTTCTATTAGTTCATTGAAACAATGGTTTGGGCTTATATTATCTGGTCAGTTTTTCATGCCTATCTCTTGTAACCTGAGCAACTACTTTGAAGAAAACAATATGCAATCTATTAACCATTGTTAATCTCCTATTATCTTGTTTTGAAATTCTGCATATTTTTTATTGTTTTTTCTTTTTAAAATAAAAAATGAATAAGGCCGGAGACATTGCTCTGCATCAGTCACTGTTTTCTTCTAAAATTATTAGTAAGCATCTTCTATGCACCAGCTATCTCACTATGTACAGAGAATGAGGGGGACAGGAGCAGGAATAAAATGGCCAGTGAAAATACTACATTTCCTGCAAATCTTACAAAAATACTACAAATACTACAAACCAGTAACTATAGAAATGTGCAGAAAGAGGAACCCAAATAAATTACTCTATGTCTATTACGAAAAAAATTACTTACAATTGAGGTTAACAGAGATTTTAGGGAAATAGAATATTTGTGAAATATGCAGAATTTAAACTAAAATTTTCTATATTAAAAAGCATGTGCTGTTAAGAGTTTATTCAATTTTTCAGACCACATTACTACTGATATGAATATAAATGTGTTACCAGCACTCTATGAATATCTCTGTAATTTAGGATTGATAATATCTGTAAAGAAGTTAAGATTAAAGCTAAAACATTATGATTAAATTTGTAATGTAATGTCTAGACTCTTGCTACATGCTTAATATAGTTACTAAATTATTTCATTATTTAAGTATGAGTATTAGTCTGTATCATGGTGAATTATTTTGAGGGAAGGGCATTAAAATTGTTTTGAGCAAGGAAAAATATTAAGAAAGTAACATTTTCCTGCACCTAATATGTACCTCATGCAATGGTAGATATTTTTACATAAATTACTTAAGAATAGTTCTTTTCATTGTACAAATACTTTTCTCAGGCAAGCGTGTATGCATACTATCTTTAAAGTAGGCAAAAGCTTACTGATTTTTTTTGCTTTGATCATTCTTACCATTAGGGGCTGGCTGGTTGCTATTGGAAGTGAAACAAATGAGATATATATCCTAGGGAGTCTTGAGTTACTGATTCTGAAGGTGCCTCTTCTTTCGGTTTCTTTGGTAAGAGTTTGCTGCACATGGGTGCAGGAGATGTAGGGTAACTGAGAAAACCACATAGAATCCACTTCACTAGGAAAGCCGAACTTTGTATTTCAGCACAAACTTTTGAGGGGAAACAAAATTCCCATTATCAGTACTTTTTTTTTTTTTTTTTTTGGTGGTACCAGGGATCGAACTCACAACCTCGTGCCTGCCACGCAGGCACTGAAATGACTGAGCCAAACTCCTGGCCCTAGTTTTTTGAGGCAAGGTCACACTATGCAGCTCAGGCTAGTCTTGTGCTCGTGTTGTAGCCCAAGTTGGCCTCAAACTCACAACGCTTCTCCTACCTCAGCCTCCCAAGTGCTGGGATTAAAGGTGTGCGCCACCATGCCCAGCTCGTCAGTACATTTTTTGATAAAGGATTCACACTCTCAGCTCCAGAAAAGGGGTGAAAGTTGATGAGTGTGGAGGACATACAGATGTCACAACAATAGATTTATTTAAAAATTGACTTCAATTGAGAAAAATGAATTGAAGGCAGGCAAAATGCATCTCATTAAAAGAACTGTTGCTTTCTTTGGAAAGTATCAGGCATCTGGATTGTGCAAAGCCGGTACCTTTTGGTAGAGAATTAAGTAAGCACAATTTATTGAAAAAAAAAAAAAAACACTGACTACTATTGAGAAATGGAGACTGTTTTTGAAAATCATAGACAACTCTAATTCATTTAAATAACTCATAACTTTGTAAAAAAAGAGAAATAATTCAACTAAAAGACAGCAGGTGTCTGAATAGATGGCTCTTCAAAAAACATACATAAATAGTCAATAAGGCCTTGAAAAGATGCTCACCATCATTAGCTGTCAGAGAATTACAAAATAAGCCATAATCTAAAAAAATGATAAAAGCTATTGGAAAATATATGAAGAAACTGGCACCCTCATACAGCACCGGTAGGAATGTTAACAGTGCAGTCATCTGAAAGAAAGCCTGGTACTTCCCCAAATGTTAAACATAAAGTTGCTACATGACTCAGCAATTCCACTCTGAAATATATATATGATTAAAAAATATATTTTTCATGTAAACCTGTGTTCACAAATGCTCAGAGGCATTATTTATGGTAGCCAAAATGTGAAAATAACTCAAATGTCCACTGAATGATAAACTAATACATAAAACATAGTGTTCCACACAATGCAATATTATTCCTTAATAACATATTGATGTATGCTGAATCATCATAAATGAAACTTGAAAACATTATGCTAAGAGAAAGAATGCTTAAGTCACAAAGGTGCATAGCTTTTGTGAATCCATTTATACAAAAAGTTATAAAAGAGGCACAGCGGTACAGAAAAGAAAGGAGAAAGCACCCTGAGAGGTAACACTTGGCTGGGTGTGGAGGTGATGAAGAGCGGCACTGCAAGGCGCTGGCTAAGGGACGCCAGGGTCTTTCTGAAGTGATGAAAATGACCTAAAATTTATCGTAGTAACGGACGGACTACTCTTTGAATAAAGTGAAAACTATCAAATTTTAAATTGGGGATGTTATAATATGTGAATTATATCTCGGCAAGACTATTTAAATGCAGGGCAATCTGTTAAATTTAAATTTGAGGTAAACAATACATTTCCTATACTTAGTATAAGTAGAGTCCATGCTGCAGACTTATTAAAATTACTTGTTTTTTCAAATGTGAAATTCTAATTTACAGGGAGTCTTACATTTTAAATGGCGATTCCATGGGGAATAGATTAGACAGACTTAGACACAGAAAGGTAGAAAGCCCTCAAAAGCAAGTGAAAAAATTTTAGAACTTATACATTGAGACTAATAGGACAGAATCTGGAAAAGAAGGCAGGAGGAACTGACGAAGAGAAGAGGAGGCTTGTGTTATTTCATGGTAGTCTCAGTAAATTTAAAGCTTTCCAGAACCTGGCAAAGGACCCGCTATGGCCCCAGTACCACTGCCTCCCGCGGTTCTCTACCTGCACTGCCGCCCCTTCCTACAGCCCGCGATTCTGTGATAAAGCGACTCATGGCGGGGCCGGAGGAGGGAGGAGCACGGCGGGAGGACGGTCAGTCCCAGAGGCCACGGGCAGAGCACGGCGCCCCTGTTCAGCAGCGAGCGATGCAGAAAGAGCCGCTAGAAGCTGCCTGAGATGAGAGAAAGGAGTTGTAAAACGTCATCCTTTCACACACCCAGAAAAATGACATATAAATAAAGAAGTCCTGGACGGTTCGGTGGAGGGAGGGCTATGAAGACTGGATTAGAAACATTATTCTCCAGAAGAGCAACTCCTATCATCTTACTGGATAAAAACGAAACTGGGAAGACTAGAAGATACAGACCCATTTCACCTGTAATGTTGAAAAGGCTTTTTAATGGCGTTAATGGATTAAGTGTTATTGAAGCTTCCCATAATAGGTATGGACAGAAAATTATTTTATATACTCAAATAGCATTTATTGAGCTCCTACTAGATACAAGTTGCAGGACAGGCCTTGGGAAATTTGTAAGTAAATTAGACAATCAATCTTCTCAAGGTTCCTAGAGGCGAGTTCAGAAACAGAACAGAAGGAACATCCCCATGGCACAGTGCAGACGAGACGCCACAGCGCACCTCGTCCTGTATTTACTTTAGCTGTTGCTGTATTAGTTTAGGCCCCGTTTTCCTCCCAACTGCCCATTACTTCTTACTGGCCTTTCCCGTAGTCAACCTCCAGAAGTACAGTGTCAGTGCTGGCTGATTTTCCTTTAAAATCGTTCACTGACTACATCTTGTGAAATGAGTGAAGTTCAAACAATTCACAATCGCTGCTACTTTTCCCCAGTTTGGCTCCCTCCTGTCCCTTCAGGGTTAATTTGGATCTTTCACTCCTATGGGTTTTAAACTCCAGCACACAAAAATTTCTACTATTTCAAAACAACAACAAAATTCTTTAAAATCACATGCTTCTTCTGAGCAGGGCAATTATGTTGAGCAAACACTCCTTTGTTCTTTAGAGCATGCAGATGGGTAGGAATAAAAAAAGAGGGCCTAGAGGAGCCACCCAAAGACTGGTCCTGAGGACACACACTGAAGAAGGCACCTACTGTGCATTCCTGGAGAGGAAAGGTCGAGGGAATCTGGAGAACAGGAAGGTGCTGAATAAATGTGCTGGTGTTTGCACTGTCACCTTTATCTGATACTCTCCAGACTGCTAAACTTTCAGGACAATGTACTACATTCAAATGGCTTTCAAGACTGAATGAAGGATGTGAAAATTGAGGAGGTGACAGTTTCATGTCTCAGTCAAGATGATGAGGGACAGAGAAAGTACCCACAGGATGTCTACACAATTCAGATTTCAAAGAAATTAAATTTTGGAACCAGAAGTGACCATGAAACTATAAATCCTCGTAAGAACACCTGGGTGGGTATCTGACAACCAAATAGTATGGGATGAAGAGTATGACACAAATCTCCAAGGCAGAGGAACCTGATGGATAAACTAGACTCATTGTAGCCATAAATAGTCTGTGCGGGACCTCAAGTTCACACAGAATTGTTTAGCCAGCTTCCTATGAAAGTCTGTGAGATCACAATGTCGCTGCACATGCTAGAGCTAACGTCTGGGAAAACCGAAAGGATCACAGGCATCCATAGGGAAGCACACATAATATCGTTTCTCCTTGACCACTATTGAGCTGGCCTTGTCTTCACATCTCTCGGTGTTAGAGGAGACATTAATTCCTGAACTGTTCAGGCTTGTGTGTGGAGTTTCAGTGTCAGGTGTCATCTATTACACCTCACCCTGGGAATTTCTGAACGTGAGCTTGCTGATAAAAACCAAGGATCAGTCCAGCAAATGGGAAATTGCCTGTTCAGACTCACCTTCCTCCTGCCTCTCTCTGGAGACATTAACGACACTGTCACCTGCTGCCCTTCAGAATAAAACCTCAACTACTGTTCATTTGAGCTGCACAAACTTCTTCATGGATCACAAGAAAAACATGAGCTTACTCCAGAAAAAACAACTTTGGTGGGGACAGCCAAAACCTTTTTAAGAGGAAAAGCCAACTTTTAATATTTATCATTCCAAACATTCACAAGTGAATAGTGTGTATCCGGGGGTAACATTTCTTCCTAATGAAAATGCTATTGTCCAGTTTGTGACTTTCTTGTCATTAATCACCAGATTGAAAGTTGCATAAATGGCAAGGATTTTGCCTCCTCTGGTCACTGATTGGCTGCAGTATCAGCCCGTGACATATGGCTGACAGTCAAGTAGCTGCTTAAGCAAAGGATACCACCCTTTATCTCTGTTGGTCATTTTCATTCCCACAAGTGAATTACTGAGACTCAAAAGAACATTACCACATAATCAAAAAGTATTCTCAAAAAATATACTGGCTGATATTTATTGTTTCCAAAACCACAGGTATATTTTTAGGCAAATGATCTCATTTTATATAGCTGATTTTTACAGGCTTGGACTTAAAGATGTGTCCTAAGTTACAGTAAACTGAAGAGTTGGCATGGGAATCTATGTCTTTTTCACCCCAAAGAAAGACCACTGTCCAAAGCATCCCTATTTATATGTGCAGATCTGTCCCACGGGACGGTGGCCCTTGGTTGCAAGGCAAAAGTCACCAAGACATAAATCTCTGCTTACTGTAATTTTTTTCTTTTCATTGCCAGGTATAAAGTATATCTAAAGTCTTACATAGGCACAGATTATTGATGACCCAATTTGTAGAACATGAGTCCTGGAATACCTGCCTTGAACATACTTTACTACAAGCACCATGCCAGTTTAGGACTGTACAGAGGGTCCTCAATTTACAATGGCTTGCTAAGCTTACAAGTTTTCAAGTGTATGATGGTACAAAGGAACGTGCACCGAGTGGAAACTATGTCAAATCTCAAGTCTCGACCTTTTCCCAGGCCAGCTGTTTCCGGTAGGCAGGTACTCTCTCCCTCGATGTTGGGTAGGAGCCGCAAACCCCAGCTGTAATTCAGACACAGGATCATGGGGAAACCAGGTCACAGCGCAGGGTGCCATGGACCACGCAGTGACATGCAGGAGGCTAAGTGTATTAAATGCACTTTTAACTTACAATGTTGCAACTTGTGAAGGGTTTATGGGGCTTAGCCCATCATGAATTAAAAAACCTCTGTGTTTGTTTCTACCAAGCCCTGGCCCATTCCTAAACCCACAGTCATACACACTGAAAAGGGGTGTGCTGATTAGTGGTATTGGAGAACACATGTTCAAGGCCTGCTCAAGAAGATTTCGTCCCAACATCTTGGAGACAGATTTGTGCCACCACAAGATTATAAGTTCCTAGACTACATCCAGCTTTGACTATCACGGCAGCTTTGGGATCACTGGATATTTAAGTAAGGAAACACACTTTGGAAACTGCTCAACGTGAACACTCACATTCAGTAAATCAAACCAATAATCATAATTACTTTCCTTAAATGATAGAGAAAACTGCCAAGCTTATTTAACACGCACACTTTTCCTCCTTATTCTACATTTCATTCTCAGTAATGACTCCAGCAAAAGTATTCCAATGCAAAGAAAGACAGAGCGTGTGTAGAAGCTGTTAGAATCTCATTAGGCCAGATGGTATCTATAAATGGAAGGAATTTCCACAGAGACCTAAGAAGAATAACTGGACAAAATCACTCCAATGTTCTGCTACAAGAATCTGGCAGAGAGAAACAGTGTGAGGATTCTGGGATGAAATCATAGACTTTTCACCCAAATTGATTAGTCTGAAATTCATTTGTATGGTGAGCACTCTGGATATCCTAAGATTTTCAAAGAATTTAAAAATTCATTAACAAATAAAGAAAACTGTTGCTCAACATATGCTTTACTAAAATTTTGTATTGTCAGTTATATTTTTGCCTCTCTGTAAAATGAGGTTTCAGTAATGGAGAGCTAATTTTTAGCACTAAGGGGGTTGTGTTTCTTACATATTTCCTTTTCGATCACATTGACCTCTTGGTCACCCTCACAAAAGCACTTGAAATAACTTTTACTCAGTGCTTACTCAAAAAATTCTAAAAATTGAAAATGAGACATGGAAAGAGTTATGTCATTTCTGAGCCAACAAAGGAATCATTTTCATCCCAATGTAATTACATTTGATAAAATCACGGTGAAATTGTTGATTAACACTTTTTTCATCAAGGACTCTGAATACTGAAAAAAGTGCTGTCATGGGTTATTTTACTTCTGTCATCTTTGTTTTGTAACCTATACTGAGGTCCTAAGTTTGCACTCAGGGGAACCTACCAGGAGGCTCACCCTGCGCCCTGTGTGTGTGTGAATGACAGATAGGAGGTATTTCAAACACGCCTCCCTGCCAGTGCACTGGGCCCCTTTCCTGCAGCCTCCTCTCCATCCCCTTATCTCACTTGTCCTTAGGTCTGTCTGGAGCTCACGACAGGGAGAAATGCAGATGGCAAAGCCAGAGGTCTGCCCGTTCCGGCCTAAGTCTACCGTGCTGAATCCTCCAGAGATGGGAAAGGAAGTAAAAGACAAAGGCGCTCTGCTCTGGGTTTTGTGAAGTGGCAACCAAGGGAGCAAGGGAGTGAGAGGGCCACATACACAACATTTTACCTCCGTCTTCCTGCTTTACTCCGCCTCTACCACCGTGAAACACACACACACACACACACACACACACACACACACACTCTCACTCACCCCATACTCAGAACAACCGGCACCTGCTATGCAAATCAGCCCCAGGCTGTGGCCTGCAGGAGTCCCAGAGGCCTCCAGCTGTGGTGAGCATGTGTGTTCTCAGACAGCAGCTCCTGAGACACTGAGGGCGCTGAGACACTTAATTCCCCGATGGGTCCACACTAGGCCTGAATCCGTGTGCTTTCAGAGCCCAGCACGTCAGCTTCCTTGGCTTTGGGATCTGTCCCCGGGGTGCTGGAGCACACCTCTGGGGGTGCCTGGCTGGGTGATGGAGCCGCAGCCTTGAGGTCTGTGCCTGGTTGGTCGCCCCTCTGTCACTGTTCTTCTGCTCCACTCAAAACTAAGGAGTTTGGCTCTGCCGCAGCCTCCCACCACGGTGTCTCTGCCGGGAGCCAGCTGATCCCGGGCTGGAAGCGTAAGCAAATTAAACCTCTCCCCGGGGGTTTCAAGCTGTGAGTGCCAGGCATTACGTGGCAGTGACAGGAAAGTTATCAACACACAGCGCAGTGGAACAGCGTGACATAGTGACAGTGAAGAAATGCATTGTTCAGTATGAATGAATGTCAAACTAAGCAATAATGAACTAAAAAAATGAGGGCATAACGAAATACAATTTATTTAAATAAAATCTGACAAAACTATGAATTAATTGTCCCATGTATACATATATGACAAAGGTAAAGAGATAAACAAGGAAATATCTACCAAATTTTGGGCTGGAAAGATCACAAGGGTGTTTGAACACTCCAGCTCACTGGGAATGTCATTTTAAAGCAGGGTTTAAACATGTTACAGTTTTGCTATTTTCCTTGAACTATACATACTCGGCATGTATATTATACTTGACTGTTTCAGTTGTTTTACAACAAGCTCAAATATTAAAAAGAAAACAAGGTACACTCACTCTGACATACACATCCCATCACCTACCTAATTGCTGTAATTTTTATTTATGAGAAGATTTTCAAGCAAATTATCTTTGACATTCATTGAAGAGTTCAGGCACTAATCTAAGAGGTGCCCCTTTCCTGATGTTAAAAATGAAACAATAAATAATAACAACCATACAGCTTTGGAAGTCCCTTCCACTGGCAATGTGACTGCAGCTGCTATAACCTTGAAGAGTTAACAAACATGAAAAGTTGAGGGAAATATTACTGTGTTTTCCTCTGAACTGGGGGTTTAATGAGAGAAAACTCAGTGTCTCATAGACTTAACAGGTTCCATTCATCACACTCCTTTCTTTTCTGCTTTACCACAAGACAGAACAAGAACATCTGAGGCCACAAGAAAGATGTGTTCTGTCCTTTCTTCCCAGTACTCCGGTGCTGATTAACAAGAGCTCCTGATTCTTCACTGCTTCTTATTAACTGTGCTATTTCTTCCACTTTGGAACAGAAATAAAGCAGCCAGCTCTGTGCCACTTGGTCTCCGCCCTTCCTTACCACACCTGGCTAGGATTTCTTCGATGGTCTTGCGTCTTCCTCGGGCGGACTTGCATCTCCCAGCAAAGTGACCATCAAGGCTGAGGAGTGATGGGGAGACAGTGCTCGCGGGGTTGCTGATTATACTCGAGAACAGGAGAAGTAAACGGCTGTTTAAGGTCGTATTCTAATGAGCAATAACACTTCCCAAAGAGCGAGATTCAGGTAATGTGTAGAGTAAGGACATGGGTCACGCGTGTTAGGTGACAAGGAAAGAGACATACACACCGTCCTGGAGAACTGCACAGGAATTAAACAGTCAGGGCCTAAGATCTTTACTCTCTCTCTGCTTTGTTCTTGTTTGGCAGCCTGTTTGTTTTCTGCCAAGACACACTAAACTAGTACACATTTCCAAATGATCCGGAACACAGGATATACTTTCCATTGTGTTCAAAATTTTGGGTCAGTCTTGTGCACATAAGGAAATATCTAGCATTTCAGTAGTTTTGGAGCAAAAAACAAATTGGGGCATCAGTAAAAAAGAGCCTAACCTGTGTTCCATTCTTTCCGTCATGTAGTCAGTAATGATGCATTTCATGTGTCCAGACCTGATCTAAGTGGTGGGCACTCAAGGCTAAGCAAACAGTGAAGGTGCCTTTCTTCCCAGAGCCTGGAATCCAGCTCTCTGGCAGAACCTCCCTCCTCGGGGCGGGCAGCACTGCAGTGACAAAGGAGGACGCTGGCTGCGCAGAGGAAAGGTACCGGCCAGCTGGAGTCAAAGTCCAACGGACGAGCACTGGGGGGGCCCGGGGCCTCTATGGGAGGCTTCCGACCTCTTCTACTACCCATACCAGGGCTGATCAGAAACCATGGTGTGCATTTACATTTTTAAAAAGTTAAAGACACATGGTTACTAATCCTCCCCAAAGTACTCCTCACTGCAGACTCTGTTCTCAGCCCTGTCTGAAGCAGCTCTGGAAGTCCTCTTTCATGAGTGTCTTTGAAGGTGTGATTACAACAAATGAAAAACAAAAAACAGAAAAACAAAACTGTAGAGAGCGGTAAAGCTTCACAGCTGCTGCCCCGCCTCTCTCCCCTGTGGGCATCCGGTGTGTCAGCCTACATTTCCCATGATCCTCTCCAGCCTAACCTGGAAATGACAACAGCCTATCCGTGCTCACCGCACCCCTGTGCGATGA
>RJWM01039201.1:0-16261 GCA_004363535.1 Dasyprocta punctata | reverse complement strand
CTTCCTGCCCCCCTGCCGTGGGCAGCCCCCTCCGCCAGGCCCTCCCACCCTGCCTTCCGTCTTGGAGCTGACCACGGACCACGACTGTGAGCCGAGATTACCCTCTCCTCCTTTGAGTCGCAGGTGTCGGGGATTTGTCCCAGTGACAAGAAAGTGACGAAGACGCAGGATTGATGTCATCCCTTCGCCGATTCTCACAGTTTCATCCATCAGAAGGGCCCGGATGAGCGAGCAGAGATGTCGGACGGACTCAGCAGCGCGGCCCATGACAGATGTTCGTTTCGGGCAGCGACAGGCCCTGGGAGTGGTCCGATCAAGGGTCGCTCGTCCTGACGACGTCGGCCTCCTACCGCAGCTGCTGTGAGGAGCGTCTGGGTAACGAGCGGCTCCTGTCCTTGACTTTTATAATAACGCAACGAGCCAGCCCAGGCCTCTCAGTCGGGCCCCGCTGCCCCGTGCCCCGTCCGCTCCGTGGCTCTGAGCTCAGGCCGGGCCTGGTGCTGCCGGAGGACGCACACCTGCCGGCCCGGTTGCCAGCCCCCGCGCAGCCTGTCTGTGTCGCCGTCGGCGCTGTGGGCGTGGCCACTGGGCCTTGTGCGAGACAGGCGGGGATGCCACCCCTGAGCCGAGCTCCCCCCAGCCCCGTGTGCAGTTTGCTTTTTATTCTGCTCCACCAAACTGAGATCCAAAAACTTCAGACGGGACCACAGTGTCCGGGTCTTTGAACTCATCAGATTTAAAGAATTAGTCCTAGCGGGCTGGGATCCCCAGTCTGCCCAAACTGTACTGCATTGGGTTTGATCTGAGTTACAGTTTTAACGCAATTTCTTCACAGCAGGTCCACGTTTCCGATGTGTGTTCGCGGAGATGCTAGTAACAGCAATACCTATAATCAAACAACCGGTTTCCACGGCACGTGAGCGCCAGCGGTGATGCTGAGTGCCTTTCTGACGCTCACTTGGCCCCAAACAAACCACAGCACCACTGCTATTGCCCAAATCCTAGCAGTAGCCAGCAGCTTCCCGGTCCGCAGAGCCGCAGAGCCAGGGCTGGCGCGGGCAGCGGAGTTTATCCTGCACGCGGCCCTCCCGGCTTCCGCACCCACCCAGGCCCCGTCTGCCTCCTTTATTGACTCGGTGACGACCACGGGAAACAGCCGCCTGTGGAAGGTGAGTCGGGGAAGGGGAGGATGGAGGGACTTGGATGTGCAGAGCGACACAAAATTCAGGAGCCCGTTCTTCCGCCTGTGAGTCCGGACCTCTCTCCGCAGCATTCACGGGCCTCCTGGTTGCTGTGCTTACGGCGAGGGGCGGCCGGGTTGGCGAAGGGTAAACACCTGGATCACACGCCTGGCCACCGTCCCCGGACGGTTCACGGCCGCCGTCCGGGCGCCTCAGTGCAGGCGGTCGGCACAGGTCTGTGAGTCGCTCACCGTGACTTTCTCCTGCGGAAGACGGAGCGTTGTGTGCTGTCTCTAGGCCGTCGGGAATCATCTCATTAAAGAGGTGGCTGGGTACTGACGGTCAGCGGGTCGTGTGCTCTCAATGCCGAGCTAAACAGCTCTAAGGCAGCGAGCGCCAGGGAAAGCTCAGCGCCTCCACTCCGGGGTCATTGACATCAAGGAACCCGTTACTTAGGGCCAAGTTTTAATCTTTCCAGCAGCACGGACGAGTGAGGGTCCCCTGTCCGGGGCATCGATGAGCTGATTTCACAGGGGTAGCCCATTGGGGCCGCATCATTACCGCAGTCACGTCTCACAAGCTCCAAACGGTCCCAGTCATAAAGGAAGGCTCTGACTTTCCTGAATGTCAGGAGGGTTTTTTTTTGTTTTGTTTTGTTTTTGAGACAACATCTTACTATGTAGCCCAGGCTGCCCTCAAACTTGTGGCAATCCTCCTGCCTCAGCCTCCAGAGTGCTGGGATTACAGGTGTGTGCCACCATGCCCGGCCAGTGCTAGCAGGATTTTGAGAATCAAAAAGTACAGGGTAAGATGAAAATGCGACTGAATTTGGAATCCCATCACCCTACCCCCACATGTAGTGAGACGTTTTCCCTAAGGAGCCCCTTTCTTCACCAGGATCTGCAAGCTTTTGATTTTCATATTTTCTTTCTGAAGAAGAGCTGAATGTTCACTGTCTGTAGTGTGAAATCCATTCATTTGGATTTTTTTTTTTTTGAGGAACAAGTGGCATTTTGATTTATTGGGAATTTTCTTAAAAATGAAAGTTACTATTTCCAGTTAGAGAAGCGTCGATGGAGATTATTAAAAACGCAGCTGGGCGTGGTGATGCCTGCCTGCCATTCCAGCACTCAGGAGGCTGAAGCAGGAGGATTGGTTCAAATTCAAGGCCAGTCTGGGCTACACAGTGAGTTCAAGGCCACCCCGAGACCCTGTCTCAAAAAACAAAAAACCCAGATCAGACTAACGAACACGAAGCCATGTGAAATCCCATGCTCTGAGAGTGGGGCCCCGCACCCCGCATCTTCCAGCGCTCAGAAACGCGGTCACCCCCTCTTCCGTCCTCTTCCCACTCACGTCACCATGGCGACAGCTCCCGTCACGGTCACCTTCCCATCACAGCCTCCCTCCCGCCCTCCTGGGCACACAGAATGAGGGTTTAACCCCTTCAGCTATCAGAGCAGGGACCACCGGGCACTCATGTGGCCCCCAGTGAGACACCAGGCCCCCCAGAAGGGTCCCCTGTTGGGTGGCACGTTTATTGATTTCTGCTGTGTCCTGCTGTCATCCGAACCCAGGTCCCGTAGAACAAAACTTAGGTTATTTGGACAGCGTGTGTTTGGCTTTTGCACATTAACAGTGTAACTTGGAGAATCTTCCCTAAGGGATGTGGAACATCAGTCTGTCTCTCTCTGTCTCTCTGTCTCTCTGTTTATCTCTGCCTGTCTCTGTTTCTCTTTCTGTCTCTCTCTCCCTCTCTCTCTGTCTCACTATCTCTCTCCATCTCTCTGTCTCTGTCTCTGTCTCTGGCTGGCTGGCTCTCCGCCCCCATCCTTCTCTCTCTCTCTCTCTCTCCCTCTCTCTGGTGTTTATAATATTTTGTATTCCAAATGCGGCCACACGCATCCCTGGTGCACGGCCTAGATGTCTCTGCAGATGTATTCCCAGGCGTGGAGTCCTGGGCTCCCGGATCCACCCCGGTCCCTGGGCCTTAACTGCCTGGCACGGAGCCCCCGAGGGCCGGGCGTCCTGTCCCCCGCAGCTCTGAGAACAGCCGGTCACCCCCTCGGGAGCTCCGTCTCTGCGTCTGTACCTCTCTCCGGTGAGACCAGCTCGGCACCTGCGGCCTCGTCTTTGTGAAGCCGCACACATGTGGTCTTCACCCCCACCCCCGCTCCTTTTGTGGGGACCCCTTCCCGGGAGCCTGCGCCGTGGGGCTCCGAGTGCGATGAATCGCAGACACCCCCATCTCGTCTCTTGTCATTTGCTCTGAGGTTGTAAAACATGACTGAGTGCGTCCATTTATTTAATGGCTTCTGGCTTTGGAGCCAGAGTCAGAGGGGTCCCCCCCACCCACAGGCGCCGCCGGCCGTGTCTGTCGGACCCTGTGATTTTGTTTTATAACTCAGTTTTACGTCTCTGTTGTCAGGTCGATCTCCACAGAAGGCGTCAAGTGGGGGCCCGACTACCTCTGTTCTGGTTTCCTCGCTGCCAGTCTCCACTGTGACACCCACCGGCCGGCACGATTCCCCGCGACGTCGCCGCCCCCTCTGCAGAGTGATGCTGTCATTCATCCGCCGATGCCACAAGGCTTTAGTGGGTGGGGCTTCATAGTGCTTCTGTCTGTCTCTGTCTGTCCATCTGTCTGTCCCTCTGCATAGCTGCTTCTACTCCTGCTTATTTTCTTCCATGGCTTTCAGGGTCATGTGCCTGCCTCCTTCCTACAAATCAAGCCGCAGCGGAAGACCCCCGTGGAACATGGTGACAGGCGATGCATGCGGTGCGTTTACTTTTCCGGTGCCGGGGCTGGAGCGCCGGGCCACAGCCGCTGGCATCGGGCTTGCGTTCACGAACCCAGGAGCACACAGCTCCGAAACGGGAGCCCTGACTGGGACTGCGTTGACGGTGACCCCCTGCTTGTGCGGCAGCTCTGCCCGGGAGCTGAGCCGTCCGGTGTGGAGACCTCCTGTGCCAGGTGCTTGGGACCGAGGAAGGGTAAACTCGAGTGCCAGGGATGCAGCACCCGGGACCGGGCCGGCTCCCCGCTCCAGGCAGCGGGGTCTCCTGCTGCCCACACTGCCTGGGCTGCTGCACCCTGGGAGCTGCCCAGAGAGCCCCCATCCTCTTTCCAAGTCTGTGGCAGCTCAATTGCTGCTCTGGTTTTCAGCAGTGAGGTCAGTTTTCTTTACTTCTATACGGCTTTAAAGTTTATTCCCAAGCATTTTAATTTGGGGAGAAAGTATTAGGGACTGAACCTGGGTCCTTTGTGCTGAGCTACGCTGCTGCCCGCTTATTTGCTATTTATTTATATTAGGAGACGGGTCTCACTAAGTAGTTCAGGCTGGACTGGAACTTTCGATCCTCCTGCCTCAGTCTCCCATGGTGCCAGGATGACGGCTTTGCCATCACATCGGGCTTGGCGACTGTTATTTATTCTTTGTGAATTTCAAAACGGCCTGAGTATAACCTGAGGTCCCACTGATTTTTTTCTTTTTGTCTTTTTGAGACAGGGTTTTACTATACAGTTCAGGCTAGACTTGAACTCACTTTGTAGCCCAGGTTGGCCTTGAACTCTCAGTGATCCTCCTGTCTCAGCCTCCCAAGTACTGGGATTACAGGCATGCACCACCACACCCAACTATAAAAATGATTTTAAAATTCTGAAGGAGGGAAGCAGTGGGTGTACATTTTGAGTTACAGATTTTTTTTTCTTTTTTGGTTTTTTGAGACAGAGTCTCGCTATGTGGTTCAGGCTGGCCTCAAACTCACTGTGTAGTCCAAACTGGCCTCCAACTCCCAGCAGTCCTCCTGCCTCAGCCTCCGAGTGCTGGGATTACCGGAGTGTACTGCCAGGCCGGGCCCCCCCATTGTTATTCAGTGTGTATCTCCCCCAGTTTTAGGAAGGCTGAGAGACCTTTAATTTGTGTACAGAACCTTCTAGTTTCACGTTGGCATAACCTTTATTGAACATTAGGCTGCTTATCCAACCTCTGGCCGTCTTTTGGTACGGACCTGAAAGATGATCTTTGGACTTTCACAGCCGTCGCAGATCTTCACGCAGTCCTCACCTGTCTATAGATGTTTTGAGCAGTTTTGGCTATGCAGTGAAAATTATGGTAAATGTTGTCTTTTTATTGTAGCTTCTGAATTTCTTTTTTTTTTTTTTCTTCTGGATTTCTATTGACTGTACTTCCCTTGAATCTCAGTTGTATTACAGTCTCACAGAATCCCATCATTTTAGTATTATCTTGGATCGTGACCCTGGGCATGGATCTTTGGATAGGTATCCAATGATCCACGCCCAGTTTAACCCCGCCCACACCAACTTCACCCTCTTCAGGCCCCGCCCATTGTAGCCCCACCCACAAGGACATGCCCACCTCAAACCACACCCTCTTTAAAGTGCCCACTCCTCTAATCTCCGCTCAAGGAACTTCACCCCCTTTAAGCCCCACCCACCTCCCCCTCAACCTTGGGTCCTGACTGGGTGCTAGGTTCTCCCAAGGGAGGGCCCACTTCCCGGCCTTCTCCTCCTGAAGCTTCTCCCAGGCGGTGGCTCTGGCTCCGGCTCTGGCTCTACACTGCTAAGCAAATCGCCCTTCTCTGTCCCACAGCTAACTGACTTTAGGCCTTAAGCAGTACGTTAAAAGCATTTTATCTTGAAAAAGACTGGGTGTGGTGGGGCGTGCCCATCCTCCCAGCCCTCTAGAGGCTGAGGCAGGAGGATCGCAAGTTCCAGCCCCGGCTGGGCTACTCTGCAACACCCATCTCAAAATGAAAAATGACAAAGGGCTGGGCAGGGAGCTCGGTGCGAGGGCCCCGGTTCAGTTCCTGTTCAAACAAACAAACAAACAAACAATAACTAACGGAAACCTCGTTGTCATCCTCAAAGGCACTTGGGATGGTGGAGGAGTCGGTCTTGTTTGCTACCCAGAGATACAGCGTGTCTTCCTGCTCATGTGGGCTTTGCTTTATGTCCCCAGTTAGGTCTGTAGTTTAAAATTTGTTGTATTTATCTATTTATTTTTTGAAACAGATCTCTCCTGCTGTCTGCCCAGGCTGTCTTCAGACTCGTGGCGATCCTCCTGTCTCAGCCTCCCAAGTCCTGGGGTTGCAGGTGTGCAGCACCATGCCCAGCGGTCTTATACTTCAGTATCATTTGACTGCTGTCACATTCCCGTGCCATCGTCTCTGGCTCCCTGAAAAGCCTCCACCTTCTTTAATTTTTTTTCCAAGTCCATTTTATTCAAACATAAAAAGAAAGAAAAAAAGGAGAAAAAAACTGCAATAAAATTTCAAACCGTATCTATCAGGGGTTAACAATCACTTTTTTTTTTTTGGTGTTTTGACTCAGGGTCTCACTATGTGATCCAGGCTGGCCTTGGACTCATTATGTACCCCTGCCAGGCCTCAGACTTGCGGTGATCCTCCTGCCTCAGCCTCCCCAGGACTGGGATGACAGGGGCTTAAGCAGAGTTTTGTCAAAGCTCTGACCTGTCCCTCCAGTGGCGCGGATATGACAGAAACCCACGAGCCAGGGGCTTGCAAACCACAGGGTTCATCCTTTGTGCTTCCGGGAGTTGGAAGTTTAGGTTGCGGCAGCGGCGGCAGCAGCAGATTTGATGTCCCCTGAAGGTCCCCGCACAGGTGCCCCATGGCCTTCTACTCACTCTCCTAGTGTGACGAGGACGGTCATCCCGCTCGTGAGAGGTCCCCGGGTGGCCTCCCCAGCACGTGGGCGGTGGATGCTGCAGCCAGGGCGCAGGGCTGCACAGGGCCCCGGGGACAGGCGCCGCGTGGCTCAGGTCACAGCCGGCAGTGCGGGTGCGAGAATCGGTCCATTCAGCTCCACAGAGAGCGGGGCGGCGGCTTGGGTGGGACGAAACAGACAGACGGAGCCTGGGCACCGGGCACGGGCGGAGTGGGCTGAGTGTGGCCGGGGTGCGAGGCCGGCAGCGCGGAAGCGCACGGTCCCTTCAGACAGTGCTGCCCCAGGTGTCCCGGGCAGGAAGGCTCTCCAGCCAGTGCTGCCGGTGAGGGAGAAACAGTGACTGGGAAAGGGCGGGAGGCAGATGTGGCCGAGGGCTGGAAAACTGCGGGGCGGGACGGGGAGACACTGCTTCGTGGAGAGGCAGCACTGTCAGCCGCAGTGTGAAGTAAAGCGGGGCGGGGGGATCGGACGTCATTAGGGCCAGCAGACGCATGCAGAGGACCCCACGGGAGACGCGGACACACGAGCACCCCAGGCCTCGCGCCAGGACACGCCCCTGAAGCTCAAGCCAAAGATGCAATAAAATCCTAAAACCGGAGAAGATCTGGCTTCAGCCGGACCGGGCGGGCAAGGTGGCCCTCGCTGTCCCGGTCCCCAGGAGCGGTGCAGGACTGAAGTCGCAGGGACGGGGACCCACGCGGTGGCAAGCTGGGTGGACGGGGCCTGGGCCAACACTGACACCGACGCCGCAGCTGGGAGCCCCCATGCTCCCTGCCTGGGACCCCACGGGGGCGAGATCAGACACCTGGTCCTGACCCCGGCGTGACTGTGGGGCCTGCTCTTTGTGGGGTCCCTCATGGAGCGCACACCACGTCCGCGACAAGGACCACGCTCAGGTGCTGGGGCTCAGGTTGTCGCCACAGACTGGCGAGGTCTCGGATGTCATCTCAGAGAAGGACGGGGACAGAGGGAGGGAGCGACAGAGAAGCAGAGATAGAGAGACAGAGTTAGAGACGCAGAGAAGGAAGGCGCGGGTGGTCTCCGAGGGCAGATGGCCTGCGGGGCCACCATGCCCCTCCGTCCCGCCAGGCAGGGCTCCGGGCCGCGGCAGTGAGCCCCGCGGGCCACAGGAGGGCGCCTCTGCTCCACGCGCGAGTCCCCAGGTCGGCCGCGGCCGGTCCGGTCGCGCGGTGCAGAGCCGCGCCGGGACAGATTCTCCCTGCGTCCCGCGGCGGCTCAGTGCTGCTCGCTCACGGGAGGATCCGCCCAGCTCCTGGGCGCAGGGGCGGCGTCCTCAGGGCGGCCTGGAGCCTGTGACCGAGGCCGCATCCTGGTCCTCAGGGCTCAGAGCGGCGCCCCTGTGACTGTACACGCTGGCCAGGACGCGAAGGAGTCGCAGACACGCTGGCCAGGACGTCACGGTTCCCGCCGGGCCGAGGGCGCCAGGGCCCGGGTCCCCACACGCGGGACAGGCAGGCCGCCGGGGACAGGGACGCGGGCTCAGTCACATGCCGGCCCTGTCCAGGGCTGAGCCTGCGGTGCACCGTGAGGCCCCCAGCGGGGCCAGGCCGAGGGGTCCCGGGCCGGGGAGGAGGCCGCGCGGAGCCCTCTCTCCTGCAGCCCGGCGGATGTCCAGGAGAGTGCGGGGACGGTGAGGGCCGATGGCCGAGACCGGGTCGGGGCAGGGGTGCAGCTCAAGCTCCCCTCCCCCTGCCGCAGGCGCACCCCGCAGAACACAGCGCAGACGTCGGCCCGCCGGAGAACAGCGGGGCCGGGTGGGCATCGCCAGCAGGGGGCAGCAGAGCCGAGGCCTGAAGCGCCTGCCGCCCACAGAGCCCGGGAAGCTGGGGCGCCCCGCTGTGCCAACCCCCTGCTGTCACTTCCTGCGGGGGAGGTAAGTCGGGTGGGGGGCGCCCCTCTCCCGGGAGCCGCTCCCAGCGTGATTGTGCCAGGGCCCTGCCCGCCGGTGACAGCAATTAAGCCCTGCGTTGCCCACCAGGCGGCAGGTGGGGTGGCTCTGGGGACAGGTGGCCGAAGGTGCAGGGTGGCTTCAGCCTCCCCAGGGCGTTCGCAGCCCTGGCTCTGGGCCTCGCGCACTCCCTCTGCTGGTGGCTGCGGGAAGGCCCCGCGGGGCTGGAGGAGACACAGGGCTCGGGTTGGACCGGGGAGCCATGGCCCGGGCCCGCGGGCCGTTCCTCGCCCTTCTCCTTCCCTCTGTTTCCTGAGGAGGAAGCGGCGGGTTCAGGCTCCCTGTGGCGCAGTCCCCCCAGGGCCAGCAGCATCTGGGGGACCTGGGGGTTCGGCCCACTACACGAGGCCTGTGCCACGCGTTATCGTGGCTCCTCGGACAGCCTGTGTTCCTGTGCTGACGGGGTGACCATCGGGGTCACGGCCGTGTCATGGGCTGTGGTTCCCAGGGTGAGTCTGGTGGCCCTGAAAACACCTGCGAGTCAGATGCCCACAGCAAGCTCCTCCACGGGCCTGATGGCGGCGCCCGGGCAGCTGCCGCTGGCGTCCGGGCTCTGTACCTCGCCCGGCCCCGGGTGTGGTGGCAGGGAACGGCCCTCCGCCCGGCCTCCTCCTTGCCCTGGGCCCAGGTTTGACGCCAGCTGTGGTCTCCTGTCCTGGTTCACGGGCAGTGAGGGGAGGCCAGGGACATGGGCGGAGGACTGCGTGACACTCCCGTCCTGCCCTGCGAAAGCATTGCCCTTTGTCCCCTGCTGGCCTGGGACAGCTGAGGGTCCCACAGGAGCCCGGGGGGCTGGGTCCTGGTCCCCGGGAGGCAGCTCACTGGGTGGGGTGGAGAGGCCAGCGTCCACCCCAGGTGGCCATGGAGTGCTGGGCTTTGTTGTGGCCTCGTGTGACCCAAGGCTTAGCGTTAGATGTGGTAACGGGTAGTGGCAGGGACGTCGCCACAGTGGCCCGGTGCCGTGGGGATTACAAATCTGTGGCCCGAGGGCTCACGCAGCGGGGTTTGCCGCCCTGGGCCTCAGGTCCTCTGCCAGCACACGCCGTGGCCAGAGGGTGGCCGGCCCGCCGCGGGGACGACCGTCTGGTCCCTGCCCAGGGCAGGCCACTCAGCGGGCGTCAGAGCTGGCGGGGTCCGCACGGCCGTGTGCACATTCCTCCCCACTGAGCTCACTGCGTCATTAGTCAGCACTTCGAGCAGGGCCACTCTGGTCCTCAGGCAACTGGAAAGTTTCCAAAGGAGGCTGGGGGTGCGGCAGGGCCGGGCCCCCGGCAGTGAGCTGGTCTGGGGACCATAGGCGGCCGAGGAGCCTGGTCACAGCTCTGCCCAACGGCCCCAGTGCCTCAGCGTGCCAGGGGGCACGGGCACTCGCTCCACAGCTCGGGAACTGGCTCCACAGCTCGGGACTAGACGCAGCCCCTCCCGAGGCCTCAGGGTCAGTGTGTTCGTGTCCCTGGAGGTGACTGTCCAGCTGTGCAGAGTCCGGGAGCCAGGCCCCCCAGGGCTCCGGGGGAGCAGGAGGGAGCCCCGGGGGGTGGAGCTTCGTGGGCGGGAGGTGACAGCCACGGGCTCCTCTTCCCAGAACTGGGCGCAGCGCGGGCACCACCCACGGGTGCTGGGAAGCGCGGGGAGTCGCATGCTGGCCCCGGGACAGGTGGAGGGCCCCGGCGTGGGCGGGGTCAGGGAGCTCCTCCTCCCCTCAGGGTGCAGGAGCAGTCTGCAAATGCCATCTCACGGGACGGTGCCGGCCCGCGGTGGACTCTTCTGCGGTGACGTGCTAGGTCTTGGGCGTCTTTTTCTTTTTCCAGGTGCTGGTATGACCTGGGGGCTTGGCGTGTGCCGGGCAGCGCTCCCCGCTGGGCCGCAGTGGATGCTGTGTGTCCCTGTCCTCCAGCACGCCTTTACCACCCTGCGGCACCAGCGAGATTGCTGGGCCCCGGCGGGCAGGGAGCAGAACCGTGACGCTGATCGAAGCGGGCCCAGGGCCGACTTCCCGAGAGAGTCCATCTGGGGAAAGCTGGGTGGGTTAGAGGAGCTGGGCAGGGAGGAGACAAAAATCTGACTCAAGTCTGAGAAGTTATCATCATTGAATAGTTCCCTAATTGCAAAAGAATTAAAGGACTGAGGAACGCCAAGAAAATAAAGTACAAGTGTACTAGGCGTTGGCTTTTTTGGCAAAGCAAATTAGTCTGTAATCACTTTTAAGACGATATAAAAGGAATTGCATCCCAAAATGTGATCGCTGTGACCGGGCTTTTATCTGGCTCCGCAGAAGCGCTGCGCTTTGACGGAGCCGTATTAACCAGGGCGGTGAATTTGTTGGGTAATTGCTTTCTATTATAAATCTAAGCAACATTTCACACCGCCGGGAATGCAGAATTATCAGGAAAGCTGAACACAGAAATCCAAGTTGAAAGTTGTTTTCCTAGTTGGAGGCGAGTGTTCCAGGGTGCACCATCCGTATCCCTTAGCGAGATCACGGGACCCCGGCTACAAAGCTCCCAAAACCCTCACTACCGACGGGTCTCATGCCGGGTGTCCCCCAAGGCCCCCTGGCTCGGCCGTGACTCAGCGAGGCCAGGACGGGGTGACACAGTGCTGTCCTCGCTCAGGGCTCTCGGCGCCCGCGGTGACCCGCTGCGGTCTGACCCCCAGCCCGCGGCCCCGGGAGGGAGTTGAGGACGATGGTCAGGCCCCGGCCGAGGCCTGATGGGTGCAAAGGCTCCGTCACCATGGGGCCCGAGAGGCCTGGCCTGGCCTCCTGGGGACGCGGAGGCGCCCGGCGCAGGCAGGGCCGTCAGTGCTCCCGCCCTGGTCGCTCCGCTTTCAGAACCCAGTCACACGTTTCCGTTGTTTATACGCCATGCGTCTGTGGCACTTCGGGGACCGAGTCATTTTTCTTTTGAGACAGGGTCTCGCTATGTAGTTCAGACTGGTGTTGAACTCACTGTGTGGCCCAGGCTGACCCGGAACTCATGGCGATCCTCCTGCCCCAGCCTCCTGAGTGCCCCACCACACCGGGGGACCAAGTGGAGTTTTGATCCACGTGGAGCTACCTTGTTAGGTCACTCACTCTGGTCACAGGGTCAGCAGCTGCCCGCCCCCAGGAACTGGGCTACGTGTTTCCGGGGTCTTTGAACCGTCTGTGCAGACAAATCGTCTGAATTCCCAGCTTGTCTACGACCTCACAGCGACAGGGCGATCTTGAAGACGGCTCCCCGCGCTGCCTGGCGGAGGCCGTGTGGGCGGCACCCTCTCCCCCACTCCCTCACCCTCTCCGCCAGCCTGGGCGCAGGTGCACAGGGTCAGCGCCGGTCGTGGGCCTTTTCCTTGGGCAGGACGAGGCTCACAGCTGGCCTTGTGCACTCTCCCTCTGAGGAGGACTTCTGTCCCGGACGTGGCCCTGCTCTGAGTTCCAGCTGCCTCCTGTCCCAGCGGGGACTGCCGGGTACCCCCTCTCCTGGAGGGGCCCAGGAGCACGGAGGGGCTCGGGGCCCACGGGCTCCCGGAGTTCAGTGTTTGTGTGTGAAATACTTTTCTTCCGGAAAGGCTGCGGACGTAGCATGAGACCCGCTGGGCGTGAGTCTTTGCTCCCTGCTCACAAACTGAGCCGGGGAGCTCGTTCCCTGCTCTGGGCCTCAGTTTCCTCTTCTGCAAGGCAGACAGTAAGATGTGGGTGTGGGGAGGCTGAGGCAGGAGGATGGCAAGTTAGAACCTGACCCCAGCAATCCAGTGAGATCCTGTCTCAAAATGAAAACAATTCATGAAAGAGAGCTGGGGACGCAGTTCAGTGCAAGGGGCCTGGGTTCCGTTCTGAAGAGAGCCGGCTGTAAGGGCCAACAGCTCTCCACTGTGACAGGCCGTGAGGCGGCTCCAGGGATGGAGATGGCGACAGCATGTGGCTGTGGGGGTGGCGGTACGGAGGGGTGGGTGGGGCCTCACTGTCCTCTGAATCCTCACATGGTGACTTCAAGTCGTTGGTGTCATGGGGAGGTCTTGCGTGTGCAGGAAAAATGTCCCCAGGGATCCTGGTCAAAACTTCATGACGCCCCTGTCCCCTTTGGGAATGAGCTGAAGCCGCGTGGTCCCCTCACCTCCCTGGGTCCCCAGGGTCATGGGTGTCAGGTCTGCGGGCCTTGGAGGCCATTTCTGCAGGAAGGAAGCAGGAGGGACCTTGGACACCTCAGTGCCCAGGGTCGGCTGCAGGCAAGGCGTCCCCTGCTCGCTCAGCGCCCGCCCGCAGCCTCGAGGTTGGAGTCCTGTGCCTGAGAAGCGCTCCATCCTGATACTGCAGATGATTTGGGGTTTTCCTAAAACCGCCGTGGGGCGACTGGGGGCCCAGGGTCTCACAGGGACTCCAGCCGAGCCCACTCACCCCACACAGGACCTGAAGCACAGTCCAAACCCAGCCTGGCAGAGACGGGGCGGGAACAGCACTTCCCACACCACCCGCTGGCACCACCTGGCCCGGTGGTCAGCCTGCTGTGGGCGCAGGTGCTGGAGACCCAGGCTGAGGACCGCGCGGGGAGGCAGGAGTGCGGGGAGGCGAGAAGGGCCGGCGCAGCCCAGGCGATGAGCTCAGGGAGGCTTCTCCTCTCCGGCAGGTTTGCAAACTGCATTTTCTCCTGTGATGTGAAACGACTCGGAGTGGGTGAGTTCACAGTGAGCCTGAGCTCAGGGCCTAACGGCTCCTGTCCCCAAATCCCTCGCACTCAAGGAAGCGTTTTCAGAGGTGCGGTTTGCGGTCGGCCCTGCAGGACCAGGAGAAGGGGCTGGGCAGAGTGAGCACCAGAGTGGCCAGCGGCACCCAGGAACCTCGCCTGCCACCCCTGCGCCCTCTGTCACACCCTCACGGGACGTGGTGACCTTGCTCGGTGGCCGGCACCCACTTCCTCCAGGCCTGCACTGCAGGTAGCCCGGGGCTGTCCCAGTCATGGCCTCCTCTCCGTCCCCTCCTGACCAGAGAGTCCGTGGCCGCCTTCTTTCGGGAGGGCAGGTGGGCGACGCCCAGCTCCTCCAGGACTCGGGTGGGCCCTGAGTGCCCCTGGGAGATGAGGCTGAGCGGGGCGGAGCTGACCAAGACCCAGAGAGAGCCCCGTGCGGCAGTCCCTGCCTTCCTGATGTGAAAACGAAACAGGCATCCTGTCCCGGGTCAGAGTGGACAGTCGAAGGTGGACCTGGTGAGGGTTCTGTCCCTAGAAAGGGAGGGGGTCAGGACAGTCACTTCCACCCCCTCGGGCTCACCTGCCAGCCCATAGTGCACTGTCCGTTGGGGTCCCCGGGAGGGGACGTGGGCCGGCTTGTGCCGCGGCACCTTGTGCTGAGTGATGCTGAGAAAGGCGGTGTGTGGGGCCCTCCTGGTTTCCCCAGTGGCTTTCCGGAACCGACCGTGCGGCGGCTGCCCCCTGCCTGCCCTGGCCCCACTCCTGTGGTGGTGGTGTGCTCCAGGACCATGGCATGAACACCACACTGGAGATGGGAGCCCGGGGGACAGGTGCCAGGGCTGCTGGCTGGCACCTCCCTGGAGCGCAGGTCGGCGCTCCCCAGATGGCCATGGGAAGCGGCACCATGCCCTTCGGAGCGACACACTGGAAGGTCAGTGGCACCTCCAGCTGCACAGTGGCTTTTGAAGTGTCCTCTGGGGGCTTGGGCTGGCCCTCTGGGGACAGATCCGGGAGCCGTGCGCAGGGACACAAGACAAAGTGTTTGGCTCTTGGGTGGAGAATGGAGCCACGGCACCCTGAACCTGGCGACCAATCTCCGTTATCAACGTGACGGGCTGGAGAGCCACTAGGAGGTGGGTGAAGCACACGTGAGTGACCTTGGGGGCCAGATGGGGTCCCTGGCCCTCTGCTGTCTGGCTCTCCTCTGCTGCCTCTGCTTCCTCCTTCTCACCATGAGGCGGGCAGCTCTGTCCCCCGGCACTGTTCCATTGTGAGGCTCCTGCGCTGCAGCCAGCTGACCATGGACTGAGCCCTCTGAAGCCAGGAGCCAACATAAACCTCTCCTCCTCTAAGCTCCAGTCACAGATATTCTGCTCCCTGATGGAAAACTGACTAATACACCAAGGCGGAGTTGAATTTGAGGGGACACTGGGCAGAGATACCTCGGAAGGAGCCCTGTGGACACAGGCTTGTGAGGGGCAGGAGCTGAAATACCCATCAATGTGGTCAGAAATTGGAGGGAGAGGGAGCAGTGTGGGAACACCGAGGGGAGGATGCCGGGGAGGGAACACTGTAACTGTTGTCTTTTTGCCAGTAAATCTGTGTCACCGGGAGTGGGAACAGGGGCAGTGCTGAGATGCTTCCTTTCTGCAGTGATTTCTCCACCTAGGACCCTGCTCCTTCTTACACTTCTTCCTTCCCTTCTGCTTTACTCACGTGTATTTTGTTCTAGTTTTTCTAGTTTCTTATGACGGAAGCGTCAGTTACTGATCTGGGGTGTTTCTTCTTTTCTTACGCAGGCATTTGATGCTGTAAATTTCCCTCTAAGCCCTGTGTTAGCTGTGCCCCTGACATTTTGATCCGTGGTATTTTCAGCTCCATTCAGTTCAGACGGTTTCTTAGCTTACCTGAGTGTTATTTTTTTACCCCTGGGTTAGCTGAGAATGCATTTTTAATTGCTAAGTGGTCAGAGAGCTACCTGTTAGCTTTCTGCCGTGGATTGATAGCTCAATTTCATGGTATCTGGAGCATGTTTTATCTTCTTTCCTGTTGATTAAAGTCTGTGCTGCGGGCTCTCTGGGTGGGGGTTTCTTGTGCGCTGAGAAGGCGGATCCTGCCGCGCTTGGGTGGGGTGCTCCACCAGGGCGATGAGATCCAGATGTCCGTTTTCCCCTTTGTTTCTTCCAAATCCCTCGCTAATTCTCCATCTCCTCCTCGTCTATGACTGTATGAGGCAGGATTCTCCTGAGAAACAGCGCCAAGCTCACTCCCCACCCCTCCCTGCACTGGGCAGGGGACCCAGGACCTTCCCTCAGAGCCGCATCCCCAGCCCTTTCCAGACAGGCTCTTGCTAAATTGCCCAGGCTGGGCCCCAACTCGCAACCCTCCTGTCTCAGCCTCCCGAGGTGCTCGGCTATGTGTCTCATCACTCCTCTCCTTCTGCTGTTTAGATTGCCCCATCTTTATCAGTCTGTCCCCAAGTGCAGCTGTCACTTTCCAGTTCCGGTCCCTGGGTTTCCACTTGGGTCTCTGTCTTCACCTTCAGCCGTTCAGAGGAGAGGGGAAGGCACGCCACGGAGGTGTGGTTGCTGAGGTGATGGCGGGACCTGGCAGCCTGACCTGTCCCTCCTCCCTCTCCACCCTCAGGTGTCCTGCGCACACAAGCACCCTTGTCACTGCTCAGAGGTTTGTGTCCCTGATTCCTGCTGTGTGTCCTCAGTGGGCTGTGTCCTGAGTG
>RJWM01039200.1:0-16257 GCA_004363535.1 Dasyprocta punctata | reverse complement strand
TACTGCACTGGGCAGTGCTGATGTGTAAATTTAGATTTTAGTTTTACTGGGGATGGGAGGAGATGGAGCGTACAGGGTTGACCAATAAGCACAAAGTTACATTTAGGCAGGAGAACTGAATTCTGCTGTTCTATTGTACAGCAGGTGACTGCAGGTAATTGTGACACTGTTTATCTCTAAACTGATTTGGCGTGTTCTCGTCATAATGAAATAGTGCCTGTTGGAAGTTATGCATATGGCATGGCCTCTAATTTGTTGAAAAAAAAATTTTTTTGGTGATGTGGAAATTTATTTTCTTTTTTTCTTTTTTCTCTTCTTTTTATGCTTTATTCTTTTAAACTTTAATTTCTATTAATGTGTGTTTGCAGTACATAAGGATTACATTAATTGTGGGGAATTGGTGAGTGACTAAAATTATGGGATAGATTCAAGTAATGAAACATCATGTGGGCTCCTTTAATAAGTGCACTCATTATGGGTCAATTAGAATAAAATGCACAATTCAGGTTTTTTCCGTCTTTTTGGGACAGTGTCTTGCTATGCAGTTCTGGTTGGCCTTGCACTCACTTTGTAGCCCAGGCTCTCTTGAACTCTCAATGGTCCTCCTGCCTCAGCCTCCTGAGTGCTGGGATTATAGGCATGTGCCACCACGCCCAGCTACAATTCAGTTTTGAGATATAGGAATGACTTCATTACTGCACTTAAAACTTAGGTAACTTATTTCATTTCAAGGAACTTCATTTCCATTACTGAAAATTTGTAAAAACTAATAAAGAAAATCCCCAGGATTCGGGCTATGAAACGATTGTGATTTTCTTCTGAAAAGTGATTTTGCTTGTCGGGCTGACCCTACCATTCAATACTGTAGCCTTGGTAATTTTCTTTTTCTGGCCCCCCAGTAAAGTCAATCTCACATTTGGGAGGTGAATTCGTATTTCTTTATCGCTTTTGGAGGAAGATGATATGTGACGGAAACAGCGGGCATCAAGGGGCTTGGTCTGTGTGCACCGGAGGAGACCTCGGGGCCCACATGCGGTGTTCACTGCCTGCTCCTCAGCTCGTGACCTCGCCAGTCTTCGTGTAGCAGGGCAACACCCCAGCCTCGCTGTCGAGTCTGAGAAGTTTTTCATCCATGTTTCTGTTCACTGATAGATGGGTTAAAGTCATCTAAGGTCACTTTATACTTTTGTCAGTTTTCTGGAGCAGCTTAATTGTGGAGTACTCAAGTAGTTCGTCTGTGTGTTTTCTCACACACATCACGGTTTTAGACGTTTCTGAACGGAACCACCCAATTCTTGAGCAACATGATGCTCAAGCAAACACCCCACGGGCTCTGTTTCCCGGCACCTGCCGGCTCCCTCCCATCAGCTTTAGGACTCCTGAGCCCCTGTCCTGAGTGTCCTCGAGGCCCTGGGGCCCCTCCTTCCCAAGGAGTCTCCTCACCTGTGAAACCTGGTCCTGTAATTCCTTATTTCCCTGCTGGTTTTTTTTGCCTTATACTTGATTTAACAAATGCTGATTTTGTTGCTAGTGTAAGCTATGCAATTATTCAATAAAAACTCCTCCACTCTATGGGATTTTGATAAGACAGAAAGTGTGCAACTATTCGTGATGAAGAATTAGTAGAATATGTGTAGAAATTTAACAAAAAGATCAAGTTTGGCCACACCGTTTCTTGTTAACTTATTTTATTTGAATTTATTTTTGTTTTTTTGTAACAGAGTTTTGCTATGTAGTTCAGGCTGGCACTGAACTTGTAGCAATCGTCCTGCCTCAGCCTTCCAAATGCTGGGATTACAGACATGTATAACCCCTCCCAGCCTTGTTAGCTAGTTGTAGTCAGTGACTTTATTTTAGGTGTAGAAGACCTGAAATGAATTAGCACAGATTTTAACAGTAGATGTATGCATTTCACACTGCGTTCCCCAAAGATCATGCTTCTAATTCATTTCTTTTTGGTTTGTTTGTTTGTTTGATACCATGAGCATGGGAAAAGGTCCAGATGGTAAAGCACGCTTTCACATTTAGTCTCTTACATTACAGTAAGCTGGTGAGAGTCACACTAATCTACATATGAAGTCAGCCCTTGATAAGAGACAAATGACGGGACTGTTCTATGTCTATACTAGCAAACTTATGAAACACTTGTGGCACTGTCCTTGAATTACTGGTGTAGTCCTCACAGCAGCTCTCTGAAGTAGAGGCTATCACTATAATGGTCCCATAGAGCAGTGAAGCAGGTCTGCTTGCTAGGGTGACCGCCAGAGCGCAGGTTCTCAGCCTCTGCCTGTGTCTCCGCCTGTGTGTGCCCACAGCAGGAAGCCTGCCTGAGACACCACTGGCTGGGTAGCCACAGGCCCCTGGGCCAGCTACTGCTGATACTCTGCATGAGCCATTTAGTTTTCGATGCTTCCAAATATACATGTCCGCTATTCTATTCGGCCATCATAACTTGCTTCTTTTAGTGAGGACACGTGTATGGTGTTCAGCCTCTCGAAGCACACACCAAGGAAAGCATTCACAAGATTCTGTCTTTTGAAAGGCACATGCGTCTTATGGCGTCCCTTCAGTGTGTGCATATTGGGCATATCACACTGGAGATAAATGCATACCAAGGACGGCTGAGACGGGGTTAGCAAAACAGTCCTCTTGAAAGTTTGTTCCGCCTCCTACCATCATCGAACCATCAGAAATAGCCAGCACGATAACCGTATCAGAACAGTTATGTTATTTTAAAGCGTTTTAATGTCCAAACAGCTTCCCACTCTTACTCCCTATCTAGATTTGCTGTTTGTATGCACTTGTGCAAATGATTTATTGCTTGAATATGAAATAGAGCAGGAGAAAATGCAGAAGAAATATCTTTGAGGAGATATATTTTCAGACCCAATCATCATGGGTGCAACAGATTTTCCAACTGGATCCAGTTCATTCATATTTTTAAAATGAATTCGCTACCAGGAAGCCAGAGTTGAGAAAGTCCAGATTGGTATATGACAATTTCCTGTTGTACTTCTGATATAATTTAACTCTGAGTCAACGACTTTTTTGGTATCACACGATTTGACAATATTAAGTGAACATTTCCCTTTACAATTTGAACCATTGACAGAAAGCCAACACTTTTTGATGTCTCCAGAGGTCAAAAGTTAATTAGCAGGAATAGTTTCTAGGGCAGGTAGTTGTGTTCTGGAAAAATTAGTCCTTCATCATGTATACTATCGCCTATTTAATAAAATACATTCTCATCACTTACTCTAATGCCCAGGCTCCTAGGTGAGAAAGAAGTGGGTCTGCTGGAGAGTGGCCAGAGGATTGTGATAACTAAGGTCAAATTTGTTTGCTCAACATTCTGCTTTGAATTTTAGTTATTCAGCTGTATTTACTGCAAGCAGATAAACAAGCAGTCTTAGAGACACAATCCCTAAACTGTTTCCAAAACACTGGTCCAAATTGTGAAATCCATTCACAAAACATTTCCTTTGTCAAACAAAAGGCTGATAAGCAAAGCAGATGCAGTTGGTATAAATTTATGATAGCTTCTGCTGCGTATTGTAGACTTTTCAGGTATATCCTAGTAGGTTGCACTACCAAAAGATGACAATCAGTGCAAATTTCACATCAAAAACATGTACCAGACAGAGATTTTAAATGAAAAATAGAAAGGAGAAGGAAGTAGACATGTCCCATATTTGAAGCTAAAAGACCCAGAGTCGCTGACTGGGGCTTACCCACTGGCTCCATTTTCTTGGTCAGAGAAATGGGCTTCACGCTTTAGGGTTTCCATGGTTCTCTTTAAGAATCCACTCAGATCACATCAGTCATATCTGCCAAGTTAATTACCTAACTTACCTAGTAGTCTAGCTATAATACAAAGAAAATGGAATTTCACATGCTATAACAGGCTCAAGTCAATGACTGAACTTCATTCTATGAGTTATAAATAGTATTTCCTGACAGAAAAAGGAATCAAGCAAACAGAGAAAAATCAAAATAGTAAAATTCTTCTGGTGTCTATAGTTCTGTGGTAGGTCCATGTCAGACCCCAGTAATGTGTTGTGTACTCCAGCCGAGTTTTCTGTGGGATTTAGGGGAGAGGGAAAGGAAGGAAGGGAAAAGGAAAAAAAATACATGATAGTTATACTACTGGTTTGCCCTAGTTCATTGTAAAGAAAGGTTTGTGCTAATATATATATATATATATATATATATATATATATGTTTGCTAATATTCTTTGGAGAACATTTCTATGCCCTTGTCTCGTACTCTGAGTAGCTACTTTGAAGATAACAATATGCAATGTATTAAAAATAATATTTCCTATTAAACAGTAGTTTATAAAACCAACACAATCAGCATTCTACTCAAGACAAGGTGCTTATCTTGTTTGTGCATGTGTGTGTGCACACGCAAATGTCTTAAGTCCAGTGTAAATCAAAATTAAGTCATTGATTCTTTTAGAATTCCATTTAAAAACATTTTTAAAGAAATTTTTTGTTGTTTTTAAATGAAAAAAAGTCAAATTTGAAAAATTATGGCAGACTCATAGGAATTAGAATGAATTTTTCAGAAGTATTCAGGAAAGTAACATTTTGCAGTATTTTTATTAGCCCAACAGCAAGGATCCTCATTTGCGTTCAGTACTGTTTGAAATCTTTTGAATTCTGCATTTTGGTTCAAACATCAATATTTGGGAGGACAAATTTTGGCAACATGTTTAAATAAGTTTCTTACAACCCTCCGGCGCCCCTTCCTGATCCCACAGCTATGGTGAGCCAGAAGTCCTCAGATCCTGGGCACATCACAGCGCCTGCAGGCGGCTGCAGCCGCCTCCATTCCCTCCATCCCTGACCTCATCCTCGCTGAAAGAGGGGCACTGCTGACGTCTTTCTTCCTGACTTCTGCCCTCTAGCACTGCGAAGAGTAAGTTCATTTCACTGTCAGCCACCCATCTCTGTGGGTTTGTTATTGCTGCCCTAGAAACCACTGGAGGATGGGGTTGCGTATTTTCTGTAATCAGTGTGCTTCAATTATCCTTTACGCCTGTTCACCGTTATCTGGAGGGGCATCAGCTTTCCGTGCTCCCCGAGGTATCAGCCCCTTGGGTCCCGCTGTCAGTCTGCAGTCACCGCATGGCATCCGTGCGGAAAGCGGGTTCCAAGCCCACGTGTGAGCACGCGTGACGCTCACAGCTGCCTCAGACAGCAGGCCCGGTGGCACACGGGTGACCTGTGTGAAGCGTCCCGCCACGAGCCAGCGAGCGGGGGAGACCTGAGTCGCCGCGGTGCGAGCCTCGGAGCACGGACAGGAGACGGTTGGGGCGGACCTTCTGCACAGGCGCAGCGCCTTCTCTCGGTGAGGAGCGCCGGCCGCTGCAGGGGTGAGGGCGGGCGCCGGCAGGCGGCGTGGACCCGGGCTGCTCCGTCCCGACCCGGGCTGCGCCCCCGGCCTCCCAAGCCTGCCGCGCGGGGTCCATCAGATGAGAAGCGCCCCTGGGCCCTTCCCGCGTGACCTCAGGGCGGGCCGGGAAACGCTCCCCGCCCCCTGGCCCTGGCTGTGCTTTCGTGGATACGCGTCCCAAGTGAAAAGCTGTGTATTCGGTGATGCAAATACAACTGAATACAAAGTTCGGCTGATTTTGAGTTGTATTAATTATTGTTTATAACCGTTTATTATTATTTCCTTGAAAATGTTCAAACTTTAAACAAACGCTGAGCGAGGGATGGTGGCTCATGAATGCGGTCCCTGCCTGGGGAACTGAGGCAAGAAGACGCCGCAGTCCGAGACCAGCCTGCCCGCAGAATGAAACGCTGCCTCAAAGCTAGAATGAAGTAAACGAAAGGCTTAGCGAATGCTGAAAAGTCTGCACCTGAAAACATGACTTACGTTTCCAAGCGTGGCCCAATGTGGCCATCCCGCTCTATGCTCTTGAAATTCATCTAAATTTGCTTCAATAAATCTTCCTTTAAAAATTGCTTAAGTAAGTTAAAAGTGTTTATTATACTCTCAGTGATGTATGCTTTGAGTTTCTTGGGGGCATAAGTAAAATGAGGTAGCGGTCGATCTGTGTGGCAATTGAGGAGAAGTTTCGTGGCCAGCAGGTCGGGCCCCACATCCAGTGACAAACGCCCTCATAGTAGATGGAAAAGGCAACTTACAAAATGTAGGTATTTTTGAAAGGTAGAATTTTTAAGTACATCTTGAGTAAATGTGAAGCCATTTATTTCAAAATAAAGAGACATTCCCATACCTACTTAGCGCTGTTTGCTACAGCCCAGATTCGGGAGGAACCCGAGGTCCACCACGGCGAAAGGTGGCTCACAGGAATGTTCAGTTACACTTAAGGAAGACAGCCCCGTCACGGCGGAGCCAGGGCCGAGCCCAGCGGACAGCGTGCCGAGCGGGCGGGGGGCCAGCCGCACAGCACAGCGGGAGCCCTCGGTGCGCGCCCTGAGTGGGTCCGACCCGCAGGACCCGCGGAGGACGGAGCTGGCCGGGTGAGGGGCAGGGAGGGGACCGCCGGCCCCTGTGTGGAGCCTCGGTCTGTAGGATGGGGACCCGCCCGAGGCTGTGTCTCAGCGGGGAGACGGACTCCCCGGAAGTCACACTGAAAGGGGCTCCCCCGCGAATTTAGCTTGTATACTCTTCACCTCTCAGAAGTACCAGGTAGAGAACTCAGAAACGGTGATTGCTTCCTCAGCCTGAGCAGGCTTGGAATTCACACCAAATTGCAAACTAATAAGGTGAAAGCATATGTTTAAAAATTTGCCAAAAAGGTTTCATTTTGATTCTTTACATGGTGATGCCTCAGTTTATTCCCGAGAAAAAAAACCCTATACAGAAAGGTTTTGATTTTGACAGTAAATGGAGAACTTCAAAAGGATGGCAGAACCTGTAATCTTATAAAGGAGGAATTGTGGGATGGGAGAAGTGGCGACCAGGAATAGGAAGGAAGGTGAACCGTTCTGACAGCAAATCCTGGTCGGTGGAACTGTGAGTCGCTGGAACTGTGGGTTAGTTGAATTGTTAGAATTAAATGAAAATGGTTTAGTCGGTACAGGTTTGCACAGTATCTTTTAATAAGTTTGCTTAAATTACTCTCTTGGGAATATTTAAAATTGCTCTCTGGCAGGGGAAAGAAGTGACTCAGACGCTGCGCTCAGGTGTCTCCCTTTCCCTTCCCTCCAGTCAGGTAGCATCCTTGTCAGTGAGAGCCCGAGGGCGCAGTGTCCCCCGGGATCGTGATGCGGCAGATGCCTCTGTGCCCAAGTCCTCGCGCACAGCGGGAACCTGCCCGGCAGGTTTGCGCCCCTCGGTGTTTACAGGTGCACTCCGTGCTGCTGCAGAAGGGCGGCCCAGTGACGCGTTTCTCAGAGCCGCCCTGTTATTAGGAGACACCCGGCGTTTGACAGCTTCTCTTAATCGTTTCAGAACAGGCAGGTGTCCTGGAAGTGAAAATTTGTCTGCAGAGGTCAATTGGAAGTCACTAATTGTGAATATAGGTTAGGGTTGCTATTTCTCACATTCTATTTAATTAATAACTGTGTTTCAAAGGTGATGTTCTTCCCCTCTTACAAAAATTGTGTTCCAATTATGCACAAGAAGCTAATCTAAGTGAATTCTTCTGAAACAATTGGGAGACACTGTTTGAAATGTTAGTAATTATTAAATTAAATTACCAAAATATTTTAAGAATGAATTTCTGAAATTAACTTTCCATGGTAAAGAAACTTAAAAAAAAAAGCTTGATTTTAAAAATTTTCTAATTCATTGAGTTCTGTATGGGTATAATAGAGATTAAGCCCACATAATGCTATTAAAATAATTTTCTGCCACTTCAACAGTGAGTAATCATTGCTTAAAAATGACTTCCATAGCAACGTATGCTAGTGAAGAATTTTCAATGATTTTACATTTTATAAGCAATGATGAATTTAAGATAATATACATTTGCAAATCTTACATCTTCATAATAGTGTTTCATCATCATAATGAGTTTAAAAATACCTTACACTTATTTTAAACTAAAAGAAGTGTAAGAAATTACAGCAGGAGAGAAGGAAATATAGATTAGTCATCTTTAATATGTAGTCAAGATCCTGACTGAACGCTTTTGAAGATCTGATGACTTACACAACTGACATTAGGAGATATCAGTAAAACTGCCATCAACTATTGTTGAAATGTTGACATTAGAAGAACTATAAATGTCAGACTATAGCTGTAAATGTCACTATCCACCAACCTTATTTTCCCTTATTTATTCAGAAGTTAGCATTATAAATATAACATCAAGGTTTTCTGTTTTGGTCTTTGTTTCACATACTTCCATTTGCATGGGATTAAGGATGGTTTTTCTAGCCCTGTACACTGGCAACTCTGTGCATGGTGCACTTTGAGTTCCTGGCTAACACTAGGCACTTCTGCTGTGCCGTTTCTGTGGTATTTCTGAAAGTGCCATCCTGTGAGTCCTTCTTTTTCCCCTGTGGATTTGCCTGGTTAGACAGAATAGGTAAGTACTTTAGAAAAAGTGTCTTGTGTTTGTTGTGGCTACTTTTCACGTGAAATACCAAGTATCACATTACAGTCTTTTAAATGCACTCAGCTAAACTCCAACAGAAAGGACAACAGAACTCCAGCTCGAGGTGTTCCGGGAGCAGGAGGCCGTCGCCCTGCTCGTTCCCAGTAAGCCTTTGGCACTTTGTGCTCATAATAAACAGTTCTCTTCCTGTGCTCTTGGGAATCTGATCTTTCACTGAGGTGAGCTCTGCCCCAAGGGTCTGGAGAGGATGGGAAGAATTTAGAAACTTCCAAGGTGGCTTCCGTGAACACCTGGCCAATTTATTGAGACAATACACAGGAAGCATGGCAAGTTATAAAATACTTAACTTATTCTCAGATTGTCTCCCCGCTTCCTGCCCAGGATGAGTCTGTGGAAGGTGACCCTGCGGACAGCTAAGCGGTCATCCAGCTCTGTGTTAGAGGGGGCGGGACTAGCCCCCTGTCCCAAGACCTAAAACCTGGAAATCGCAGCGTGTGGCATGTGAGGAAGAGTCTGCAGGCCCTACTCTTTGATCCTAGCTTTATGAACTCTTTGAATTTTAGCCATGTATGTGACTTTTAGTGCTACTCTCTATGCATATCGCTGGTACTGCGGTTTATGTTCATTGATGACAATGCTTCCCCCACTGTTCTCCAGAGAAATGCTAATAACCACAATGATACAAATAATGGCTACAAAATATGCTATTAGGTGAAATTTGTGACTCTCTCCCAAATCATGCTGATTTTATCATCATGATGATGGTTTCACTGATTCAAAGACTTAGGCTAATAGTAGATGAACAGTTAGTTACCAAGGGTCACCCAGTTTGCCAGTGACACAACTGGAACTGGAAGTCGGGGGTGAGCTCCTGCTGAGTCACCAGATGCCCAGGGGCAGCTGTTGGCACCGTGTTTGTAATCGTGGGCCACCAGAAGGACTGAACGTGGGTCTCATGGGAGCCTCCCCTCTACCACGTTCTCTTCAATGTTTGCGACAACTCACAGGAAACACAGTTTACTTCAGAAGAGTGTGTTTAATTTACAGATCCCTGAAATTTTCATGTCATTACCACTGAGAAGTGGTGAATGGCTCATAGTTTATTTCCAGTACTTAGCAGGCTGAGTCCAAAGGGGGCCTTACCCGCAGGAACAGGTGACTCCCCCAGGTTGACGGCTCTCCCACACCACGCATCACCACCCATTGACTTACAGAGGCTCTGCAGGGTCTCAGTGGGGTGGACCCGGGAAGGTCCCCAAGGGGCGGAGGTGGTAGGAGAAGGACAGTGCCATGTGGGGACCTTAAGGGTCCTCCCTCACCCCATCCCGGGGTCTGCAATGGCATCCTCTCCTACAAGTAAGTCGTGGTGAGAGGGAAACTGAAATATGTTCTTTAATTTTTAAATGATATTGAAACCTAGAAAATAATATTCTTTCAGAGATCCTGTTATAGAGTCTCGAAATAGGAGCTGTGTGACACTGTGAAAATCTAATCCAGTCCTCTTATTTTTCAGATAAAGTGCTAGTTGTGATGCTTTAGATAGAAAGTGCTGCCCACAAGTCTCGCCTGTGAGAAAGTGACTGGATGGGGGTGCTGTGTCCGTCGGGGGTGAGTCCGCGATGAGGATGTGCAGTGAGGGGGGCGGCTCAGTCAGGGGCCGCGGAGCTTGACAGGGAAGGGCGTCTTCCTGCCTGCGCCCTCTGACCCCGTCCTGCCCCGCTTCCTGGCTGCCACAGGGAAGCCTTTCTCCTGCCTTACCCCATGCCTTTCTGCCTTGGAGACAATCAGTCATGGACCAAGGCCCCTAAGAACCACGGTCTAAGTTAGCCGTTCCTCCTTTAATTCGTGGATGTATCTTATATTTTGTCCCAACGATAGGAAAGCGATTGCTACACTCCCTTAAGAATAGAGTTCAACTTTCCACATAAGACTTCGCTTGAATTCAGTCAGAAAATGTATTTATAATGCTCTCATGAATACTGTTTTGTCTTGTTTTTGTTGTCATGATCGTACTCATGCTCCTTCTGCAGAGACATAGCAAAGCAGCCACCAAGGTCCTCTTCTGTGTGCACCCTGACTTTGCTGTGTGTCTACACCTCTTCCACCCTGCAGCTCTTCAAGCTAGAGGTAGTGTACTCTCACCCTGGACTCTCAGCTCAGCCACCTGACTTGCTCTGACAAAATTAGTGGGTCTGATGCTGCAGAGACTTGAAAACCCCATGCACTGGGTCTTGCTTTGCTGCTCATCTTTGACTCCCTGGCTCTCACAGTCCCACCCAGGCCTGGAGGATGAGAAGCCTTCTCTAACGGACACTCTGTAGACCAAGCCCCCCAGGGCCAGGCATGTGGGAGAGACCACTGCAGACTGCCATGCCTGGAACTAGCTGTCTAAACAGAGGAACCGTGTGTGGGATCCAAACACAGGAGAAGTGATAAATGTGTGCCATTTCAGGTACCGAAGTTTCAGGGTGGTTTGTTAAACAGCAACAGGCCATTGATACGTTCTCCACACTTCCTTGTTGCTCTGGTGACGGAAATCTTTCCGAAACCTTAGCTGGCTTCCCTGGCATAAGCAGAGCATCGAGGACTGCAGAACTACATGCACTCACACTGTGCAGCGTCACCAGGAGAGAGGGAATGGTTGTGTTACAGAGTAAACGCCACACGCGGTTCACACAAGCCGACACCCAGAGAAGCAAGGTGATGTTTATGTTGACGTGTCTTCACTGCAAGGTTAACTTTGTGATTTGTTTATACTTTTCCCCATTTCCTTGGTTCCACCACACTGTCTGGGTTTTAACAGGCTTCAGTTTTCCTCGATTGCTGAGACAATGTCTGAGTTACGGATTAACATTTGTACGGTGAAACATAAATGCTGGTGGATTGTATATAATATTTTAGGAGAAGCTTATGTAGCTTTGCCCCTTTCACAGAGTTTTGGCTTAGCAAAGAGCCTTCTGGTATTGCCTTACAAGTCCACTTCGATACGTGCTGCAAAAGCAGAAAGTAGAACATTTTTTTTACCCTGAGGCCGGTAGGTATAATAGGTAGTTGCTTTATGCAGTAAATTACAGAGAATAACTTTCAAATTGTACTTCTTGTTTTCTACTTTCTACTGTCTCCTATTTCAACTGCCTGTCTTAATAGATTAATCTAAATTTCTTAAGTTACATTGAAATAAGTGTATAATATGATCAGATTATGTAAGAGTAATACTTCTTAGTATATAAAAAGTCCATGTTATGGTACCACACATTTCCATCTTATATACGGAGTGTTTTTCTGAAATCATTTGTTTTCCCTATTTTTGCCTTCTCTGAGACTCTTGTAATCTGCGTATAGGTGAGGCTCTTGGGGCCAACTGGCTGTGTGATGCTGGATCAGGGGTGCGTGGTATTAGAGGAAACCATTAGTCCACTGATTAATTTAGCATGGTTCTGGCTGAGGATGATGGATTCACTAAAGAGGAAGAGCCGCTGTCAATGTGGTGGCACCAACTAATGTAGCCTCGATGGAATAAAAAGAGAAAGAAGAAGAAAAGCTGCTGCTTCCTGCCTGCCCTGTCTGGACTGCTTCCCCTCCGCGATGACACCCTGCCTTGGAGCCCTCCGACTGCGGACTAAGTGAAACCTCTACAAAACACGAGTCCAGATAAAACTTCCCTCCCTTACCTTGTGGGTATTGGATATTTTCTGCCAGTGATGAGAAAGTAAGTGAAATGTACATTTAAAATTGATACAATACTTTTATTTATTTGTAGAATTCTACCCATACCAGTACTCTCAATCTACTTTATTTCATTTACATTCTCTATTTTGGACTTTTCTTTTGCTTTTCTTGGTTTCAGCAATGAAAAAAGTAACTAAAAGACCCCGTGTCTTTCACACCAGAGCGTTTAATCCCCCCCAGACCCGGATGAACACAGCAAGACAAGGACATAGGTCTCTCTTAGAGGACTTTAATGGTTTAGCAGATTACTAAACTGATATTTCTAATGAGTGTATTTTGACAGGAAGACAATCAATTTGGACTGTAATAGTACTTCAGTGACAATGACCTTGTCTTACATTTGAAAGTCACTTTCTCTTACCCTTTTGCTAGTTAACTCTGGCTACACTTGTAATCACTTTTATAGCAAAATAAGTAGTTCAGTAATGTGTCATCCTCATGAAAGTGAATAGGCTCCTTTGTATCTGGAGACAAGCTAAATTTTTAGTGTTGGAGGGGAAAGCACAAGATAGAACCTATTCTTGAAAAGAAGATCACTGAGTATGTGTGCGTCCCCAAATCAGCAGGCACCGCCTCAGGAAGTGAGACCTGCGCGTGAGGACTAGCGTGGGGGTGATGCTCCCTGCACAGGGCTTGGGACCCCGTCTGCAGGATGAGTGGAAACTGAAAAAGTGAGCTTGGTTTAAGAGCATTAAGAATTCAGCATGGCCGTGGCAGAACACTGCACTCATCCCCTCTAGGCACAGAGGCTGTGCAGAAGTCAGAGCCAGTCACACAGCAGCGCTCCTGCTGGGTGTGGTTCCCTGAGGCTCGGTGTCTGGCCTGGGACTTCATTCCACTTCACAGACCGACTTTCTGAAATAGCAGGCCAGCTGGCTGCAGTATATATGGCAGGGCGGCCGGGAGGACTGCTGGTACACCTGGAAAATAAGAAAACGAGATTTCTGCTTCACACAATTAAACAGGTAGTCAGTTCTAGGTGGATTTAGGACTGGAAGACACAAGTTAAACTTCAAATGTTTAAAAAAGCACTTGGAAAGAATTGAGATGATGACTTTAGGTTTCATCAAGGATATATTCATTCCTTAGGTAAGATGTGCAAAAGTAAGATAAAGCTTGACATATTTAACTATATTGAGTCGTTTTAAAAATCCAAGTTAAAGTATGCCTTATGTGGTTGCATACACAAAAAATCAAGCTACAATTGGAGAAAGTTATCTGTAATACATACAGTTTGCAAAGAATTATCATTAGAATGTGTAGTTAATGCTTTAAAATAAGCAAAGATGCATAAAAAAATACTACAGATAAATGAATGCACAGGAGCACCCAACCTATCCATGAAAGGATATCCATTACCAGGACACTTGTACCAGTCCCCACCCCAGACTAAAGCCCTGGCTGCCCACAGGCAATCCCCCTGCCTGGCCTTGCTCACAGTCATGGAGCTGGGACTCACAGGAGCTGGACTGGAGCCTTGGAAAGTTCCCACTGGAAAAGCTCCCTGTGGGATTCTGATGTGTGCTGTGGTTGGGAAATATTTACCTCCATTTACCTACAAATCCTCGTCCAGAATGATCAACCTCACATCCTAAATCTGTAACTTCCAAACAGCCTCCAATCTGCCGCCTACTCCTGGCTGCCTCAGTTGAGCAGGCCTGCAGGTGGACTTTGGTGAATACAAAGACTCCGATCCTTAAAACCAGGGGGTGATGTGCTGTACTGTACAGTGGGCACAAAGGCGCAGACCAGAGAGGCTCCCAACCCTGGGGGAGATGCAGAAGAGGTAACCACAGAGCTCTGTCCACACCGAAACTCCAGCTGTGCGTCTCCTCGGAGAACTGCACCTCCACGTGTGCGCGCAGACCTTACTTACCCCTTCCCGTCATTGCTGAATGACAAGGCAAGGGGCACTGTTGCTCCTTGAGAAAAGCAGGGGAGGGCTCAGAAGCAGTTCTGGGCAGACTGCAGGCCTTCCGGGGACCCTGAAGAGCTGATTAGCTGCTCTCGCACAGGCTGGGGAAAGGCGAGTCTCACAGCAATGACATCTGCGTCACTTGTGTGGAACACAACAAAAGCTTGTGTAGCACCCCCAAGATTGCATGTTAGCTAATCTCTCTAGTATATAAAAGGCACTAAGTTTGAAGAATAAAAAGATAAAAAGCATGTCAACAAATGGACAAGGCATAGACAGAATTTACATAGAAAATGTATGCATAGAAAACATTAAAATATGGATTATTCAGTTTACAATAAAATGCAAACTCAAATATGCTGAAACTGCTACTTCCTGCTTGTGACACACTGGAAACCTCAGGAGGTTGACAGTGTTCTCTGGAGTTGAGGTGCAGAGAGCGGGTGCTCTCATAGACTGCAAAAGGCCGATAGCTGTGGGCCGTGTTTGTTAATAGGTTGTGAGATTGACTGAGCTATGGGTGATGACTTTCATGCCCCTTCCTTGAGTTCTTCATTCCTTTTGGAGTGACCTAGTGATCAGTTGGGTGGTAATTTACCACCAAGCGAAGACCCTCTTCCCAGTGACCTTTAGTCCAATGACCCTGCAGTCAGCCATGGTCATCGCTAACTCAGTTCTTACCCTGGGAACTACAATTTGGTTAGATCTTTAATTTCATACAATAGCAATTTCTTCCATAGTTATTATTTGGCATTGTTCTCTAAAAGGACACTCTTCATCATATTTTTTATGATTTTGAACTCATGCATTTTAGGGGATTAAAGCCTAAATCTGTCGTTATTCCTTTACATTCTTAATGCAGCCAGTGAGAATTGCTTTAGGTAGGTGCTCCCTCCCTTTTATTTCTGTGATGTTTTTAGTGTTTCAATACTTTTTTCCTCTGGTGTAATGCATATTTTAATTAGTAATTGTTTTTAGAAAACAGTATCTCGGCACTGGGAATTACAAAAGAAAGGAAATGTCTTTTGATATTTTTAAAAAAGAGTTCAAGTGGCCCCAGGAGGCCGCCCTCACTTGCTGCACACAGGATCCAGCTCTACCGGGTCCCGCAACTCAGTGCAACCTACCAGAAGAACGCCCGGCCAGCCTCACAGGACACAGAGGTACTCAGCCTAGCCCAGCCCAGGAACCCAGAGCTGCTCATCAGGGACTGACCAGCGTAGCTGTCAGAACTTAGAGAGCTTGGGCTCCCCCTACCAGAGCGTAGAGAGCACGCAAGCTCCATACTTCAGTGGAGTGGCCTGTGAGCCACATCCTAGAGCTCACGAGCCCCCCCCCAGCCAGGAGCAAGGCCCCGGCACTGTAGGCCTGGGACTCACCCAGGCTTGCCTGGCACAGCAGAAGCCCTGAACTTCTTGCAGCCAGACTTAGGGTTCTGGCTGCGCCCCACTCCAGGGTACACTCTGCCTAGCTCCCTGGGACCGGGAGGCCTTGGCCCCCACCCAGTAAGGCAGAGGCTCCACCCACACGCCCTGGGAGGCCGAGCTCACTTGCTGCACACAGGATCCAGCTCTACAGAGTCCCGCAGCTCAGCGCGACCCACCAGGGGAAGGCCCAGTCAGCCTCGCAGGACACAGAGCTACATAGGTTCTAGAAGAAAATGACAAAACGAAAGACCAACAGGCAGTCTCAGTCCCCCAGCCCACTGAGAATAAACCCAAGAGACACTGAAATTGAAGACACTGGGAGTCACACAACTGAACTTTCTGAAATGATAGAAAATGCAGTAAAGAAACAGCTTGATGAAGCTATAGAGAAATTCAAATCAGAAATATTCTCTCAGCTAAAAAATGAAATAAGAATCATTATTAAAGAAATGTTGTGTGTATCTAAAGAAGAGCAAGATAAAAAAATAGAAGAACTTAAGAAAATGATCAACTTTGAATGAACAATATAAGACACAAGCAGAATGCATGAAACAGATGCAAAGGGAAATGCAGGAAATGAAAAACTCCATGGAAAGTTTGAAAAACCACTTGAATGAAGCTGAAGATAGAATCTCAGATCTTG
>RJWM01039199.1:0-16281 GCA_004363535.1 Dasyprocta punctata | reverse complement strand
GGGCACTGTGTGGTTGTGGGCTAGTTCTTTCTTCACAGCACAGGTGGGGCACAGTGCAGAGGGGAGGACGGCACCCTGACCCGGGAGGCGTGAGATGGGGAAAGACGCCCGAGAGCCCCAGCTCTGAGCAGGACTCAGAGAGTGGCTGCTTGGGTGGCCTCAGAGGACCCGGGAGCTGTGTGACCACAGGCAGGCACGTCACCTGGTCCTCTGAGCCTCAACCCTCCTCTGTAGTAGGAGGTGACAAACACAGATGCCTAGAAGACGTCCCCCCTCCACCACCTGACATTCTAGGATCCGGGGCTCGACACTATCTGCAGGGTTGGCCTAGTGAATGGCCATCTCGTCTAACAAAACACCCATGTTCCTGCTGACCTCGAAGATCATGGTTCCCAGCACAGCCTGGCAATCTGCTCAGAAGTTTCTACAGGCTCATGGGGTGCAGGGACCAGCAGGAGCACAGACGGAAACTGGTTTTTCCACACCAGAAGGTCAGGTGAGGCAGCTCCGAGACCTGTGCAGCTGCCCGTGGAGGCCCGGTCCCCTGGGTGTGGTTCCCAGGAGGGTCCTGGACAGATGTGGGCCGGGAGCCTCGCCCTCATCCCCCTCAGGAACACGCAATCACTTGATCTGGGCTTTGCTCCAGGAGCCAGCCCTACTCGGAGAACATCCAGAAGGCCTGCAGAACAAGGTGGGGATCTGGAGCAGATCCCAGCAGGGCTGAACCCTCTGAACACCCCCCAGGAGCCTGACTGCAGGGCTTAGGTCAAAGTGGGTGGCAGAGCGCTGGCATGCTAATGTTTGCAGAAGACTCGAAAAATGGATGGATAATGGATAAATTAATGAAATAATGAACTGGAGCCTAGAAAAAAAGGTTACAAATGGATAAGTGAATTAATAAGTAGATGGATGGGTGCAGATGGATGGACGGTAGATGGGTGGGTGGGTGGATGGATAGGTGGGTAGATGACGGACAGATGGATGGGTGGATAGATGGATAGGTGAATGGATGATTGGATGGGTGGGTGGGTAAATAGGTGAATGGATGGGTGGATAGGTGGATGGTGGATGGATGAGTAGGTAAATGGGTAGTAGATGAGTGCATGGGTGGATGGCACGTGGATGAATGAATGGGTGGATGGTGGATGGATGGATGGGTGATGGATGAGTAGATGGATGGGTAGGTAAATGGGTGAATGGGTGGACGGATGATAGGTGAATGGATGGATGGATGGTAGGTAAATGGATGGATGGATGGATGGATGGGTGGATGGATAGATGAGTAAGTGGATGGGTGGGTAGCTGGGTGAATGGGTGGATGGATGGTAGGTGAATGGATGATGGATGGATGGATGGATGGGTGAATGGATGGATGAGTAGGTGGATGGGTAGGCAGATGGGTGAATCGGTGGATGGATGGTAGGTGAATGGATGGATGGATGCTAGGTGAATGGATGGATGGATGGATGGGTGGATGGATAGATGAGTAAGTGGATGGGTGGGTAGCTGGGTGAATGGGTGGATGGATGGATAGATGAGTAGGTGGATGGGTAGGTAGATGAGTGAATGGGCAGATGGATGGTAGGTGAATGGATGGATGGGTGGATGGATAGATGAGTAAGTGGATGGGTGGGTAGATGAGTAAATAATGAATTACTGATGTGGAGCCTAAAGAAAAGAAGGTTAAAATAATGAAAAGCCTTTCTTCATTCAAAAAGAATCCCAGAAACTTCTCTTTTCTTCTGAAGAAAAAACTGCATCTATGGCCATGTGAATGTTTGACTGCTGGGGGAAAATATCCTAATGAGTGCTGTGCCAACAGCAAAAACCAGACCTCTTCGGCCAGAGCCAGTCTGGGTGTCTGCTTCCTGGACTCTCAAGGATGACTTACCCGGCACTGCGGCAGGGATTTTAAATATCACGTATTTTGTCCTCCCCTTGTCCACGATGGATGTGCCCATGTTGAGAACATTTCCAGCCCCGTCATAATGAGGATGTGCTGTTGCCAGATTTATCGCCACGTATTTCCGGTAATCCACCTGCAAAACATGGCAGCCGCCGGGCTTTATAAAGGGGAGAGGGGAAGTCCCACGAAGACTTGACCGATTCTAGGTCCAGAGAGAGAAGATGGCACTTTTGCACATCTCCTGATTGGGAAATAAGAGTCTGCACTTAGCGAGGATGTTCACTCTCGCCTGCCCGAGCCTTGCGTCGGGAGGGGCGCCTGAGGCATCGGGTCTCAGGAGAGGGAGTGAGCTCAGTGGCCACGACTCCCACTCTGCAGCCTGACTCTGCTGGGGTCCTCACCACCCAAGGCTCACAGCACCAACCTGGACAGAGAGCTATGCCTGGCCACTGCTGGGGTGCGCTATTTAAAGTCACCCCTTTTGCACGCCACAGAAGCAGAGCGTTCCAGGCCCGTGCCAAAGGGCTGCTCTGGGAATAGAGGCCACCAAACCCTTTAGTCAAAGTGAATCTCCATTAGCAAAAGCTGAGTGACGGGGTGACCAGAGGCCAGCTGTCCACTCCTCGCCCACTACCAGGAGAGTGTGACTTCCAGCCAGGAGTCAGGCTGGCTCTGCAGCCCCCAGGACCTCCCCTCCTGTGGAAAGTGTACAGCAGTTGAGTCTGGGCCATCTAGCTGAGAGGGAGCTGGGCATAATTTCTCAGCTAAGAAAGGCAGATGTTTACCACATCGTTAAAATGCCCTGTGAAGACGCCGGGGCTCTGAGCAGCCAGCTGGAGGAAATGGAAACCAGATCGATTGAATTCCACAGAAGTGTGGGCCTGAGTTTGCTTAGGGAAGGCACCTGCTCGGACACGTGTCTTGTCCTTGCTCTCTGCCTAAGGCCTCCCTCTGCTGATGGACACGGGTAGGGCTGCTGGGACCCAACCCTACTGAGCCCCCTTGGTGCCAAGCACTGCGCTCGGTTATGAGGTGGGCTGTGCCTTCCAAAAAGACATGAAGTCCCAGCCAGGGTGCCTGTGAGTGTGACCTTGTTTGGGTGCAGGGTGTTCGTAGATGTAAGTAGAGAAGAAGTCAGGGCGCACTGGGGTATCCCCAAGCCAATGACTTGCGTGTTTATGAAAGGTGAGAAATTCGAGCGCAAGGACCCCCAAGGAGAATAGCACCTGCGGACAGAGGCAGAGGTCAGATCCATGTGTCACCAGGTGGGGTGGGGGACGCTAAGGGCTGCTATGGCCACCGCAGCAAGGAGCCTCCCCCGGGGCCTCCAAAGAAAGCCTGGCCTCGCAAACACCTGGATTTTAGCCTTCCGGCTTCTAAAGCTGTGAGAAAATAATTTTATCTTTTTCCCAATACTGGGGATTGAAACCAACAGTCTTTGCACTGAGCTACACCTCAGCTCTGTTTTATTTTTTTATTTTGAGACAGTCTTGCAAATTTGCTCAGCCTGGGGTCAAACTTGAGATCCTCCTGCCTCTGCCTCCCAGAGTGTGAGATTACAGGCATGCACCACCGTATTTGACTAGAGAGAACAAATGTGTTAAGCCATCTAGCGTGTGGCACAGTCACGCATCCCTTAGTGACGGGGACACATTCTGAGCAAGGCCTCGCTGGGAGATGTCGCTACAGTGTGAACATCCTAGTGTCCTCGTGCAAACCGAGCCGGCTCCTGCATCCCTGGGCAGTAGCTTAGGGACCGTGGTTGGTGGGCTCTGGTGTTGGGGGAAGTGGTTACATGGTACATGGCTGCATCTGGTGCCAGCGGCCACAGGAAACCAGGACAGCCGCAGGATGAGACAGTGAAGCCCCGCCCACATGGAGCATAGCATTGGGACAGCCCATGACGATGGCACCGGGCACAGCCCCTCCCCGGAGCTCCTCCGCATCAGAAGTGGATGCTGACAGTGGTGTGGTACCTTCTCCAGGGTCTCCAGGGTCCGAGGGTCGATCCTCCGCATGTAATTGGTCTCCGTGGTCGCGTAGAAGTCCTCCCCGCACCTCATGATGTTGATCAGGCAGTTGTCCGTGAAGTCGGGGATGGTGTGGGACAGGTAGGAGAAAGCTCTGGAGAGGAGAGAAGCAGCAGGGGCAGTGCTGCCCGAGGTGGCTTTCGTTTGCCTTGTGTTTAAAACACCTGATTCTTATTAGAAGATGGAGCGCTATCCCGTGCTCCTGGGTAGGAAGAATCAATATAGTGAAAATGGCTGTACTTCCAAAACTGTTATACAGATTCAATGCAATCCCAATCAAAATTCCAATAACATATCTTACAGAATTAGAGAAAACAATCCTGAAATTCATCGGGAACCAGAAGAGACCCAAAATAGCAAAGGCGATCCTGGGCAACAAAGACAAGACAGGGGGCATCACAATTCCTGACCTGAAATTATACTACAAAGCTACTGTGATAAAAAAAACAGTGTGGCACTGGCAAAACACAGACCCAAATATCAATAGAATAGATTAGAAGATCCAGAAACAACTCCAGACACACTGAGATACCTTATCTTTGACAAAGGTGCCAAACACATTCACTGGACAAAAGATAGCCTTTTTAATAAATGGTGCTGGAAAAACTGGCTTTCCACATGCCAAAGATTAAAACTGGACCCATATCTTTCACCATGTACTAAGTTAAAATCTGAATGGATTAAAGATCTCAACATTAAAACAGAAACATTAAATCTGCTGGAAGATAGATTAGGTAAAACTCTTGAAGACATTGGTGTAGGCAAAGACTTTATGAATTAAAGTCAGACTGCACAGGAACTATCACAAAGAATCAACAAATGGGATCTCATCCTACTGAAAAGCTTTTGCACAGCAAGAGAAATCACCAACAATGTGGAAAGACTACCCACAATCTGGGAGAAAATGTTTGCCAGCTGTCCCTCAGATAAAGGATTACTATCGAGAACATACAAAGAACTTAGAAAAATTAGTCCTCCAAGATTTAAAGTCCCAATCCAAAAATGGGCTTCTCAGATGAACACACACTTCTCAGATGAAGTACAAAGAGCAAATAAATATATGAAAAAATGTTCAACAGCGCTGGCCATTTGAGAGATGTAAATGAAAGTAACACTGAAATTCCACCTCACCCCAAAAAGAATGGCTACTGTTAAGAAGTCAACCGATAACAAATACTGGAGGGGCTGTGGACAAAAAGGAACCCCTATCCACTGTTGGTGGGAATGCAGGCTGGTGCAACCACTGTGGAAGTCAGCGTGGAGATTCCTCAAAAAGCTAGGATTGGAGGTCCCATTTGACCCAGCTGTTCCCCTTCTGGGTATCTTCCCAAAAGAATTAAAAACATCCTACCACAGCAATGTATGTGCACCCATGTTTATAGCTGCCCAGTTCATAATAGCTAGATCTTGGAAGCAACCTAAATGCCCCTTGACTGAGGAATGGACAAAAAAGATGTGGTATTTCTATATAATGGAATACTACTCAGCTATAAAGAATGATAAACTAGACATCTTCACTCTTAAATGGATGAGTACTGAAAATATACTTCTCAGTGAACTAACCACCGCATTGCTGTACTTGTGTGATGAACCAAAAGAAAATCTATGTATATAAAAAATTAGTTAAGATAATTAACGAAAAAGAATTTTGAGGGAAAAGTAGTTTTCACAGGGTCATCTTCAGAATTCATTTTTAATGTGAAATATTTATTTGAAAATACTAGAGCAATCATAACAAAAAAAGATAGTCATATAGCTGGTTTCTCTTGATTCACTGAGGTGAAAGTTTTGTGCTAACAATTTTCTGGACAATGTTTCATGTCTATATCTTATACCCTAAACAACTGCTGTGACTATAACACTATGCAATGTGATGATTATTGTTACTCTCTGATTGGCTTGTTGTGAAATTGTTTTGCCTTAATTTCTTACTTTTCTTCTGTTTAAAATAAAAATTAAAAAAAGAAAAAAAACACCTGATTCTGCTGTGGGAGAAAAAATACTGGGTCTCCATGGGTCGCTTGAAGAATCCCAAAGACCCAGATATCAGGTTCCCCAAAGACGCCACCTTCTGGTGTCAGCCAGGAAGTGGGTCACAGGGGCCATGCAGCTGCCAGCTGCCCACCACCACCCTGGGTATGGAAATCATATCTGTGCCCACAGTGTCCCCCACAGCCTGGCAAAACAGCCAGTCCCTGCTTTGTGGGATTGTGAGTCTACACTGGGTATTTCAAATTTGTCCAGGAAATTAGCTTAAAAAAAAAAAAAAAGAAGCTAGGTGTCATGGCACGTGTCATTCCAGTACTCTAGGAGGCTGAGGCAGGAGGACCACAAGTTTGAGCCCGGCCTGGGAAATTTAGCAATTTAGCAAGACCCTGTCTCAAAATCAAAAATAAAAAATGGGCTGAGAATGTTGCTCGGTGCAGTGGCACTGGGTTCAACCCCTAGAACTAAAATCAACAAGAAACCAAGCTAATGTGAAGAACTGTCAGTATTCATTTGATCAGAAGGTAAACTCACAGTTTACCCCATGGTTTTACTGGATTCGTGGGCAAATACTACTGAACTAGGTACCGAGCAGTGCTCCCCCTATGGACAAAGGGTGTAACTGCAAGGATGTTCCAGAGTTGTCCAAAATTCAATCTCTCCCTTTTCCTCCCCTTGGCTTCACCCCGTCTGCCCCACGAGTGCTAGGGTTTGCCTGGTGCCCCAGAGGTGATCCCAGCTCTGGTGATGCTTTCACAAACGTCTGCAGAACTCCAGAAAGGAGAGGCTGACCGCAGGCCGGCTTCGCTGTGGTCTGCAAACGCACTTGGTGAGAAGGCTGCCGCCCCTGTCGCCCTCTTGCTAGCTTCCTGTCACCCTTGGGCACCCTTCCAGATCTCTCCACACCTGTACAAGCAAACTTAAACATAGGCTTCCTCCCGCTTTTTCACATACAACAGCATATTGCATGCTTTTTCTAAATCTTGCTATCTTTTTTTCCCCTCGCTTAACAATGTATTTCGGAAATATTTCCAGATGGCACAGAGCACCCTTATTTCCTCTTACATTAGCGTGACTTTTTCTTATATACTTTTATGGCTATTTGACTTTTTTGGTGTCGAACATGTAGGTTGTTTTCAGTTTCGTGGGACGCCTAAGGATGCAGCCATGAATAACTTGTACATTTGCATTCCAGACACAAGTGAGTATCCCTAGACGGAAGGAAATGTGCGTCTGTGATCCTGACAGATAATTCCAAACTACCGACCCACCCGCCGCATGCCAAGCATCTAATGATTCACTGAATGCTCTTGGCCACTCTATCCACGATCAAGAATTAGAGCCTACAGTCAAAGACCAGCCACATGGAGTTTCTACCCATCCTAAAGAGAAGGACCAAAGGAACCAAATCCTGGTTGTTTTGACCATCAAGGATATAAAAAATAAAGCATGACATTCCATCAGATTCAAAACGGGTGGTTACTTGGAGAAGATGTTTTTGCAGGGGTCCGGGTAGGCCATTGTTCCGAACTCCGACACCACGATCCTGTTTGCCTCGATGTTGGCTTTGTAAGCATCACTTTTCAGGTATTTGCTCCTGTAGTAGACCTCACCTGGAAGAGAAGCAGCAGGTTAGGCTCAGGCTGACCCTTTACAGAGCTTTCAAATTGATGTCCACCACTCTGGGGCTTCACTGGCGCAGAACAGTACCCCAGGAGAGGCTCCCTTGATGTGGGTGCCTGATACAACCAGCATCCTCACACCCACATCTTCCCACTTGAGACTCAATGGTATGGTAAGAAAGTATAATTAATTGCCTTAGCTCCATTGCTGCATGAGGGAACGGAGGCACGAGCACATTGGACTGCCTTGCCCAGCACTGTCCAGACATCCATCACCCCTTGCACTGCATTGGCACCCCTCCATCCATGCCAGCATCCCTCCGTCCACCTTGGTATCCCTCCAGCCATACTGATACCCTTCTGGTCACTTTAGTATTCCTTCCTCTATTTTGGCGTCCCTCCCTCCACGTTAGTAACCCTTTAGGGAAAGCGCAGACTTGCAGGATGGATCCAGAAGGCTGTATTTTCCCCATGCATCCGTTCCGTGCAAAAGTCCTGCCTTCAGAAGCTTGCGCTGACAATTCCCTCTCTAGGACAGCCCGGGGACCGCCTAAGCCCAGTCCTGTGTACCAGCTGAGGGTCAGAGCTCCGTCTGATGTCGAATGCATCTAGCTGCTGGAGCTGCTTTCAGTGATCGCCCAGAGCCGGGATTCTCGCCAGGCCACGGAGGCCAAGCTGAGGGTCCACAGATGGCTCTAGACCGGGCATGGTGAACCTCTCAGAGCTGTCAGCCTGCTGCAGCCCGCGTGCTAGGCTTCCCGCACTGTCCTGGGCTGTATTAGTTCCCTGTGGCTGCTGAAACGAGTAGTCACAAACATGGTGGCTTAACACGACATGCATCGTTTCCCTGTGGTTTGGGAAGACGTGGCGAAGTGGCTCCGACAGGAATAATTCCTCCTGGAGACTCTCGGGGAATCGCCCCTTGCTTCCTTGAGCTCTGGGGTGCCCTGGGATCTCCCCGTCTCAAGGGCACCCCGCCCAGTCTTCCGCGCCTTGTGGAGTGATGCACGCGGCACTGCCGGGTCCCTCCTGAGCGGAGGAGGAGGGAAGGGGCGCGGAGAGGGGTTAGACCCGGTCCTCAGCCTCGGGCTGCACACGGGCGGGCTCCCGGCTCTCGCTCCCTGGAGGTCCCGGCTACGAGGCCTGGCTGTGGTGCTCCGGCCCCTCGGTGGGCACTCTTTTCTCCCGAAATATAAACTAAGCCCCGCTTTCCTCCAAACGTCCAGCAGCGCAGGAAGCAGGGAGCAGGGAGCAGGGAGCCCCGGCTCTGCAATGGCTCCGGGCTGCGCAGGACTGCGAGCTTGAGCTCAAGGAGGGAGCCACAGCGTCGTTCTGCCTCCCAGCACCCAATTAGCCGCATTCCTCCCGAAGGGACACAGTAAACAGACCGCTCCGCCCGCAGGGTCAGGGCTGACGTCCCTCTGGGCGGAGGGGACACAGCGTGCGTGGGAGCAGGCACACACACGCACACGCGCACACACACGCGCACGCACACACGCGCGCACGCACGCACACGCTCCCAGCATGCGAATCCTGGCGGGCCAACGTCCCCTCTTAGTACAAAAATCAGCATCACGGAGAAGGCCCAGCTGGAATCATTCCTCTCCACACCTGCTTTAAAACAGACTTTTTATTTTGCAATTTTAGACTTAGAAGAACACTCCTATGTCACATGGCTTTGTGCTCTCTGCTCTACCTCCTTGGTCCAATCTATCATAGTTGTTATTATTTTTTTTCATTTTTTTCAAATCCATTTTTTCAAGCAAATTATTATTATTATTATTGCTATTATTATTACTATTGGTCAGAGCCTCACTATGTAGTTCAGCCTGGCCTTGAGCTCACCATGTAGCCCCACCTGAGCAATTTAGTGATCCTGATTGAAGGGGGGGAAAAAGTGCGAAAGTCCTGGGTTCAATCCCTAGTTCTGCAATGAAGATAAATCAGTAAGTACAGAATACATCAATAAATAAATTTAGTTAGAGTCTCCCTAAACTGCCCAGGCTGGCCTTGAATTTGCAACCCTCCTGCCTCAGTCTCCCTAGCTGGGATTACAGGCCTGTGTCACCTTGCCCGGCTATCTGGGGGCTTTGTGAACATTACAGAAGGCTGTGTCCCGGCCACAAGGTTTCTGATCACCTAGGAGGTGGGGGCCTGGGCAGCGACGCCGGAGATCACCGTGGACGATGCGGGCGCCTGCAGCTGGGAGCCGGCGGGAAGTGTGGTTCCTTTGAGGTCGTTCAGTCTCTCCAGCTCAGCGACCTTGGATCTTGGGGTTTGTGACTGGGAGCAGCGCCTGGGGGTTCTGATGGAGGGAGTCACACTGACTGTTATCTGCAAACCGGGGCTCCCGATGGCCCTGCGTGTCCCCTCTCCTGAAGCGGGCAGCATGGAACCTAACAGTTTTGGTTTATATTTCTATTGTCAGACAGTAGTGAGCCGCCGAGGGCTCTAGAGGGGCGGTGTGGCCAGGCTATGCCCGGTCAGCATTAGCGCCGAGAGGACTGGCTGGAGAGGAGGGGAGAGGCTGCAGGGGGCCCCAGGCACACGCGGTTAGGACTTGGACTCCGACTGGGGGCAGCGTTGGGTTTAAAACAGCTCTTCTGAGCGCTGTGTGTTTGGGCAAATTGCTGGGCCTCCCTGGGCCTTGGTCCCGCATCTGTGCCCAGTGAAGCCTTCTTCACGAGGGCTGAGCTGTGGGGGTGGGGTGGGGACACTTAGGGCAGCACCCCGCAAACTCTCCGCAGCAAACACTGAAGAGTGCAGTTGTGAAAGTATCACTCCCTCCAGCCACGCACCGTCCTGTTCGCCTCATCCCGTGGTGCTGGCCCTAAGAGTTTCCGAGTGTGTCCCGCCCGCTCTAAGAAGGGGGAGCCTAGCCAGGCGTGGTGGCGCAGGCCTGTAATCCCAGCACTTGGGAGGCTGAGACAGGAGGATCATCGAAAATTCGAGACCAACCTGGGCTACAAAGTGAGCCCAAGGCCGGCCTGAGCTGCACAGCGAGACCCTGTGTCAAAAAAAGGAGGAGCCTGGTTTCTGACATTGTCCTGCAGGGCGGTCGTGCACCCCCAGGCCCTGCAAGAGAGTGGAAGGGCAGGGGAAGGGCAGAGATCCCCCCACTCCTGTTCTTCCTGCAGATCCCAGGTTAGGAAGAAGACAGACCACACGAGACCTCTCACAGTGCGTGTGCCTGTGAACACCCGCAGAGACTAGAAACAGTCACTTCCGGTCTGGTTTGGGTGCTCGTCTGAGTCCAAAGCCTGTAACAGCCCCTGCGCTCTCGCCTGCCTCGTGAAGAGGCTTACGGCTTTGCCAGGTGACCTGAGAAAGGAGCTGGCCACTTTCCCCCAGAAACTGGAGGTTGTTGGGGGGCTGAATGATGCCCCCATCCCGAGATGTCTGCGTCCTAATTCCGGGAATCCGGGAATCTGTTCCCTGACAGAGCCCAGGGACATGGTAGGTGTGATTTAGTTAAACATTTTGTGTTATCTGTGCAAGTTCTTGTGAGAGGGAAGCAGGAAGCCAGGCTTAATGGAACACGTCTGTAGTCCCAGCACTCGGGAGGCTGAGGCAGGAGGATTGCCATGAGTTCAAGGCACACCTGGGTTACATAGTGAGACCCTGTCTCAAAAAGAGAAAAAAAAGAAGAGGAAAAGAGGGAGGCGGAGAAGTCAGAGTCACAGAAAGAGTTGTGACCATGGAGGGGAGGGGATAAAAGGAACGGAAAGACAGACAGACTGAGGTTGCGGGACTGCTGGCTTTGAAGACAGAGACTGAGCCACAGATCCGGAAGTGGTGGAGAAGGCGAGGGCGTGGCTTCTCCCCGAGCGCACCCGCAGAAGGCACCAGCTCCACCAGCGCCTTGACTTCCGCCTGTGGGGCGCAGCGCTGGCCCGGGCCCCTGCCACTCACCGTGCCTGATGGAGAAGCTGTGCAGCAGCGCCAGGCCGTCGAACCAGTGGTTGTACCTGCTCTCGCCCACCGAGTGCATCCCGGGCCCGTTTCGAAGCAGGGTGCCCTGCAGCCAGGGTGGGATCCTACCTGGTGGGAGGGAGGATGTTTAGACGTCGGCCTCTGCGTCCCCACCAGACAGCTCAAAGGGGCGACTCTGGGCGGGAACGGAGGCCAGAGAGCCCTGACCCTCCGCATAGCGTCTGTTCAAGTGTTCCAGCCACTTCTAGAAAGCGCGAGATTGCCAGGCACTGTCGCGCTCGCCTGCAATCCCAGCAAGTTGGAAGGCTGAGGCAGGACAGTCACAAGTGCCAGGCCAGCCTGGGCAACTTAGCAAGACCCTGTTTCAAAATTTAAAAAGCAGGGTACAGAGCCTCCACAGGGAGGAGAGCAGGAAGGTGTGACAGCTCCTGGGACAGGCGACCTGACAGAGCCTCCCACCGACACGAGAAAGAACATTCTAGAACCGTGCTGTCCAGTATGGCCTCCACCAGCCATATGGGGAAACTGAGCAGTCTAGGTAGCTGGTCTGAGTTACTGTGTGCTGTCAGGATAAAACACACTGGGTTTCAAGTGTCAGAATGAAAAAAAGGAAAAATATCACCTGCAATGTTTTATAGTAACTTCATGTTTTCTTGAATGAAAGATACTCTTAAAATTTATCAAAAACAAAAGTTAAAAAGTTTATTTTGACTCTTTCTTTTTACCTTTTGGATGGGTCTGCTGGGAAATTTAGAGGTGCCCATGCGGTCTGTATGGGCAGCCAGTGCTGTTCTAAAACGGTCTGCAGGCTGTAATCTCAGCACTTGGGAGGCTGAGGCAGGAGGATTGTTGTGAGTTTGAGACCAGCCTGGGATACAAACAGGCTCAAGGCCAAGGCCAGTCTGAACTGCACGGTGAGACCCTGTCTCAAAAAGACCCCCCCCAAAAAATAAAATAAACGGTCTGCAGCCAGGCGTGGTGACTCACACCTATAAACCTAGAACTCTGGGATGCTGAGGCAGGAGGATCACAGGGTCACGTAGTAAGACCCAGTCTCCAGAAAAGGGCTGGGGATGTAGCTCAGGGTGAAGACTCTGGGGCCAATCCCCAGTACTACAAATCAATCAATCAATCAATCAATCAGTCAATCAATCAAAACTAGGACGGTGCCACGGCAGACATCAGAGGGCCCAGGTTGTGGCCCTTGGGAAGCTGATTTCCACCTTAATGCGCCACGGGACACGGAGCCAGCACCTTGGCCCGCCCCCACGCAGTGTTCACGCAGGTGCCCGCCTTGGTGAGCTGTCTGTTCCCTGGACTGAGTTCAACCACTCTGGCTCTTCCCAGCGGGCCACCTGGCCCGAGGCACATCACTGCCCCCTCCTGTCTCAGCTACCCACTGCGCTGAGAAGCACCTGGAGGGCCTGTGGAGATGAGATGGGACAGCTGCATACTGTCTGATCTGCGGGCCTGGGGCAGGGATGCGTGCTGCTCCCGGCTGCTTAGGGGCCACTTTGGGAGCCGTTGCTCTAGAGTTTCTGGTGTCGGTCAGCCCCTCAGGGTCCAAGATCTGTGTTTTGTAAACTTTTCAAGGATCTCCTTGAGGTCCCTGAGTATGAGGGCTAAAGGGAGGCAGGATGGAGGGCAAAAGCTCCTGGATCCCAGAGTAAGAGGGTGGGTGTCCTGGGACCCTTTTATAAGTAAAACGGTAGCTGGGCAGGAGCGTGCACCCCTGTAATCCCCGCACTCAGGAGGCTGAGGCAGGAGGATCGCCACAGGTCTGAGGCCAGCCTGGGCTACATAGTGAGACCCTGCCTCAAAAAACTCAAAATTAATTAATTGATTGATTAATTGTAAACACACATTTGCTTGTGGAAAAATATTTATATATTTTAAATAACTTTCATATGTCTTTATATTTCTCAAATATAAAATAGTTACATACATCTGTCTATATTATAAGAAATCAAGGGGGAAAGGACCCAAATAGTAATAGTGGAGGGGAGGCTGTGGGCCAGGGATTTAGCTCAGCTGCTCACATGCCTGCCTGGCAAGTGCAAGGTCATGAGTTCAATCCCCAGGACAAAAAAAAAAAAAAAAAAAAAAAAAGATTGGAGGCTGAGACAGGAGTATCATAAGCTTGAGTCCTGCCTGGACAATTTAATGACTTATACAGAATAAAAAAAGGAGAGGGATGTAGCTGAGTGTGAAGGCCCTGGGTTCAATCCCCCTTACGGCACTGAGAAAAAAGAAAAGGATAGCGCTTAGGAGATGGAGACTCAGCTTTTTACTTCCTCACATCTCCTAATTTACACCCCCAGACTTTATATGCATGGCACACATCCACACACATAGAGAAAGCGCTAGGGACTGAGTCTTACCTTTGTCACCAGGAAAAATACACACAAAAGCCTTCGCCGTCTCCTCCACTGGTGGAAAACGTCCCCAGCCCGCCCAGGGGAAGGCGAGTGCCCGAGCTGACCAGGCCGTTTCCACCCGCGAAGCCCTGGGTCCCCAGGAGTCCACCCAGCCCCAGGGACGCGGCTCCCAAAGGGCAGGAGGGGGGGTGGCAGAGGATGTGAGCAGCCGCAAGGCCACCTGCATCCCCTGGCTTCCACGGCGACGACCGGAGAGCCCCACACTGCTCCTGGAAGTCATGAGATCAACACCCCCTTTCCAGAAACTCACCCCTGGATCGGCACGGACAACGTGTCCCGACTCTGCATCGTTTTACCCCTGTATGCCATTTTCTGCATTTTCCAAAAATAATTTTTTTTGTCCTTTTGAGACAGTCTCCCTATGCAGTTCAGTTGGACTTCAGCTCACTTTGTAGCCCAGGCTGGTCCCGAACTCGCAATGATTCTCCTGCCTCAGCCTCCCCAAACAATTTACAAAGAAGGAAAAATAAAAAGATGTCTGTCTGGACATGTGGGGAACCGGGCGTTGCTGCGGGCCGCTCACCTGTCACTTGGGCCCGCACGGGCTCCTGCTGTTCTTTCTTGTTCCTACCGAATAGGAGGTCCATGGGGCTGGCGGGTGCGACCGACCCCCAACAGGGCCTGGTCTGTCGCCGCGTTCGTTGCCCTCTCCTTTACATGGCCCTCCGCTTTCTGCCCCTCCGGCCGCTGCCTGGCCTTATTTATACGGTACTCGGGCAAAGGTCAATTCCCCAAGCATGTGTCCCGGCTAATCTTTAATCCTCTTAGCCGTCCTCCCCTCTCCTCCCCGCTTTCACTTTCGGCTTAACCGAGGAAAGCGCATTTCCCAGCGGCAGAGAGAGCCAGCGCTGGGGCTTAGTTAGCCTGCCCACGATAATCCACCCGAGGGCTGGAGGCGTCGGTCATCGGGGCCGGAAGGGACCCCCTCACCACCAGGGAAGGAGCCATGAAGTAGGGGAGCCCGAGTCTGTGGGTCGCCCTGAGGCCTGCGCGGGGGGAGGGGCCCTCCGCAGAGGTGGGTAACGTATTCCCTGGCTTCGGTTTTACTAATGAGCCCTGATTCCCCCTCCTAAAAATCACTCATAAAGAGCAACTCAATTCATTATCTTCTTTTTGGAAGAAGGCAAAAAAAAATGTGTTAGGCACCCATTTAAAAAGTAGAACTAGGGACCCACACTTTTCTCCAGAGTGGATGAATAGTGAAAATCAACTTCCTGGGGTGAAACGATGGCTGTCAGTACCAGACAGACAGCCCCAATATTCGTGTGTCTCCATGTCACACTAGCACTTTAAATCCCTATTGCTGTGAGCATTGGGTAAAGATTAAACAAGGCCGAGGCAGGATGATCCTAACTTCCAGCCCAGCCTGGGTAATTTAGCTCCTTCCTGAGATCTGTTCTCAGAATAAAATTAGCTTTTAAAAAGGTGGGAGCAGGAGAAGGCTGAGGATGTAGTTTGGAGTGAAGATCTGGGCTTCAATCTCTTGATGCGTATAACTTTTGTGTTTTATGTAGCAGTTCAAATAAATTTAAAGTAAAACAAAACAGTTGGAAGGGAAGAAGAAGAGTCTACGCTGCTGGCCTCTACGGATCCAGCCGAGTGGGACCTGCCAGGTGCAGGATTTCAGAACCTCTTCGGTCCCGACCCGCTGGACTGCCACCCTGGCTGCCAGTGGCAGTGTCTCCAGACGCGTTCACTCTGAACCTCCATCACAGAGCCAGCCCTGGGCACCTCAGAGACCGTGTGCAGGGCACCCAGCGTAGAGCAGGAGCTGGACAGGCCTGGCCCCGGGGACCAGAGACTGGAGGCTGCAGGGACCTGTGGGTGCTGGATTCCAGTTCCCGTCTCTTCTTTCTGTGGGTCTGGGCAGCAGTACCCCGTTTGAGCCTCTTTCTCCTTAACTGCAGAAAGGATAAAATGACAGCAGATCTAGAGGCCGTGGTAAACCAGGTCCAGCCGGAGCACCTGGCCCTGGACAGTTGCCAGGCAGTGTGATTTCCCCCGCCCCTCACTATTCCCAGGAGGCCGTATGATAGCCCGCCATGTGTCCCACCCACTGCCCCGAGTGTGTGTCCCCCAGGCAGGGTCGCTCACTCCCAGCCCATGGGGGCAGAGTGCATCTGGCACAGGCTGGGGGGTTCAGGAAGATGACAAGGAACATATGCAAGTGAGAACAGGACCGAGCCCTTCTTTCTTGGCCCTCTCTGTAAGTTCAGAAGAGTGACGGCCTCCATCCTTGGAGCACTTCCTATGAGTCAAGTTCTCTGCTGTGGACCGGAGCCCTACAGGTCCTGGCTTGTGCCGGCCTGACGTGACCTTACGCGTGGGTATTCCCAGCACCGTGGAGGCGATGAGTGAGTCAGGGG
>RJWM01039198.1:0-16127 GCA_004363535.1 Dasyprocta punctata | reverse complement strand
TTTTTGAGTGTTGACTTTGTATCCAGTTATGCTACTGAATTTGCTTATTAAATCTAGAAGTCTTTTGGTGGAGCTTTTGATGTCTTCTATGCAGAGTATCAGGTCATCTGCACATAATGATAATCTAACTTCTTTCTTTCCTATCCTTATTCTTTTTATTGTAGTGTTAGATCTTATGTTCTACTGTGTTTTGAGGGAACCAGATATAAACAGGAGGGGAAGGTGGAGGGTTACTTTTTTGTTATTTTTTTATTTTAAAGATAGTAAAATCCAACAAAACATAACAGAAGGAAGTCAGTCAAAACAAAACAGTACAACTGGTACAGAGCTTCGAAGAAAGACACTATGAAAACAATAGCTACTATAGTATATCTTGTTATTTTCAGAATAGTTGACCATTCCAACAGGTACAAAATCAAACAAACAAAACAAAACACAACAAAAACAAAAACACACACATACAATAAAGCCAATAAAAACAGAGTATAAAATAAGGCCAAAAAATTAATCAGAATAAAGCAAAACAATGAGAACAATGAGAACAATATGGGCCTTGAAGACAAGACAGAAGAGAATCCCCCATTTTTGCTACATTGCGTACTGTCATCTTCCAAAGAGATGCTCAGGCTGCCAGCCCCAGGCCTGCAAAATGAACAAAACAATACTAGCATCTAGTTGTTTTATGCACCTTAGGTGCTGTCAATTTGGAGGGTTACTTTTTGTGCCTAGGGACATGCAGCACTGCTTGTTGAGAAGAGCACCCTTTTGCCATTGAAGCACCTTTGTGCTTAGTGATTTTCTGTTGATCTATGTGTCTTTGCCTTAATGTTGTACAGTCTGCTTACTGTTATTACTGTATAAAAAGTCTGCAGTCAAATAACGTGACTCTTCCCGCTTTGTTCCTGTTTTTCAAAATAGTTCTTGGCTCTTCTAGGATATTTATTTTTCCATATAAATTTTAGAAACAGCTTATCACTCTCTTTTCTGTGGTACTGGGGTTTGAATCCAGCGCCTTCCCACTGGCCTATGTCTTCACCCCTTTTTATTTCTTATTTTCACACGGTCTCACTAAATCACTAAGTTGCCCAGGCTGGGCTCCCAATTGCAATCATCCCACCTCAGCCTCCCAGAGTGCTGGGATTATAGGCATGTGCTATCACACCTGGCCTGACTCATCACTTTCTACAAAATATTCTGCTGAGGTATTGATTGGAGTTGCATTACATCTCATGGCAGATATGGGAAGAAATAACACTTTAATAATAATGAACCTTCTGATCCACTATCTTCTAGCTTATACACCTTGCTTATATTTTTACTTATCCCTATTTCATGTATTTTACGCCTTTAAAAGCAGTATTTTAACTTTGAGTTTTAATTATTATTATTATTATTTTTTTTTTTTTTGTACCAGGGATTGAACTCACAACCTTGTGCCTACCAGGCAGGTGCTTACGTCACTGAGCTAAATCTCCGGCCCTATTTTTTAAGGCAGGGTCTCACTATGCAGTTCAGGCTGGCCTTGAACCCACTTTGTAACCCAGGCTGGTCTCAAATGATCCTCCCACCTCAGCCTCCCTGGTGCTGGGATTAAAGGCATGCACCACCAAGCCCAGCTAGTTTTAATTATTCTTGACTGAGACCAAAATACTCTTGATTTTTGTATACTAACCTTGTACACCACAATCTTGTGAAATGTACTTATCAGTTCTAAAAGTTTAGGATATCCTACATAGACATCTTGTCTTCAAATAAAGATAATTTTATTTGTCCCTTGAAAAGTACTAAATTATCCAATTACTGTAATACATAACCATTGGATACTTGGGCAGTTTATAAGTGGGCCTAAATTTATTAGAAAAAAGGAATGGTGAATGTAAAAGCAAGCATAATTTTCCTTCTAGGTTGTAAGCATTCAATGGCCATCAATTAACAGTGAAAAAGTCCTGCAGGTACCTTTGAACATTGATAAGTACTTATCTTTATTTTATTTTATTTTATTTTATTTTTTGGTACCTGTGATCGAACTCATGACCTTGCACTTGCCAGACAGGCACTTGTGCTGCTGAGCTAAACCCCCAGCCCATCATCTTTAGTTTTCTACTTTGTTATTTAAAAGAAATATTGTGAGCATTTAAATTAATTTGATTGTGATATCATTAGACAGTGTGTACATATATATTAGAATAATCACATGTATACCTTGAATATATATAATATTTATTTGTTAATGAAATATTTTTAATGAAAAAGGAAGTTATACCATATCAAAGGATATATATCTAAATCCCTTAATGGAGTAAGTCCCTGACTTATGAACATTTGAGTTGTGAACTTTCCCAAGTGTGCTATTTAAGACACATTTTGTCAGTTTACAAATGAATCCAACTTATGAACAATTCTCCCAAAATAGAATTTGTTTGTAAGTCAGGGACTTACTACTGCATTTGATGATGATATAGCGTATGACAAATATATGTTGTTTTAGAAAAGCCAGAAGGTGTTACTGAGTTAGCCAAAGATTGTGTTATCTTGTGGTCAGCTAGTCTGTTGACTAGGGGGTGCTTTCTGGGTGATCCCTCGGCTAGCTACATAGTTGCTATCTTAGGCTCTCCAACCTGGGAGTTACCTTATCATTGTTCTGGCTTGAAATTCCTATATAGTTTTTTAAAGACAGGGTTTAGTCATATAGTGCAGGTTGGCCCTGAACTCACTATGTGTAGCCACTATGGCCTCATACTCATGGCGATCCTCCTGCCTCAGCCTGCCAAGTGCTGGGATTACAGGTATGTGCCACCATTCCTGGCTAGAATTCCTAAACTTTTCTAATTTTTGGTTATCTATTATTTTATTAGAATGTATCTTCCAATAGCTTTGTAACAAGGATACATGGGAGGTCAAATCTTTTAAAGCCTAGGATGTCTTGATTCCATCCTCCTGCTTGGCTGGTGGTTGGGCTGGGTATAAGGGTCTGCGCTGAAAATGTTCTTTCCTTCTCATGCTTCTTTATCGTGTTCAATTTCCAGTGTTACTACAAAGAAGTCTACTATTCTGATACTTAGTCCTTTGTGATAAATTTATTTTCCCCTCAGGAAGCTTTAAGCCTCTTCTCACCCACAATGTGCCCGGATTTCAGAATGATGTGTCTTAGTGTGGGTGTACTTTTCTATCCTGCCATGGTACTAGAGAAGACCTTTGAATCTGAAGCCTTGGATTCTCTGGGAAAATTGTTTAGGTTATGTCTTCAGCCATTTTTCTCACCTCTATTTTTCTGTTTTCTCTTTCCAGAACCCCCATGACTTAAGCGTTGAGAATGCCAGACTGACTTTCTACTATGTTGTTTCCTCCTCTGTATCTGTCTTTTTCTGTAGATTTCTGAAATAGTTTCTCAAATTTATCTTTCCAATTTTCTACAGAGGTTTTTATTTCTGCTCTTCTAAGACTTCTTTTGTGTTTTATAATTTTAATGAAGTGTTGTACCTTTGTTTCATAGGTTCAGTATCTTATTGCAGAATCCTTGTGATTGTAATGATCTCTCTGTCTCTCTGTCCTCCTCCTCTTCCTCCTCTTTTCCCCCAGAATGCTTTGCTTCCTGTCTTCCTATTTGCTTCTACACTGGGGGCCTCCTCTAGCCTCTGGGGATGGCTCTCTGATAACAGGGAATCCTGTAAGACTGACTCAGTACTGGGGAGGGAGGGAGGTTTGTTGTCTGCCTGTGTGAGCATCTTTCTCTTGGCCACGTCACGTTCCTCTGAGAACTTTACAGTCTCCTGAGAGCAGGATGGAATGACTCTCGACAGGGATGGGGAGGCAGATTCAGGGCTCAGGGAGAAAAGGGCTGGAAAGCTTTGAAAGTCAGTGTGTAAATGTATATTTTACCCTCCTCCTGAGATCTATTGTCCACTTTTTCTTTGTCCACAGCACAAAGACAAACAGGGAGGGGAAGTAGAGATTTCATTGATCCACAAGCAGTTTTTCAGCCATCCTGTCCATAGCCCCTCTTTAGTTCTCTCTTAGATTCTAAAGGAAATGGAACATTAGGTAGAAGAGGCTTCAGGCATACTGAGGTTGTTTCTCAGCTTTCTCTGCAAGCAGAGTACTTACTATCCAGCACCATTTGTGTTAGTGGCGTTTGTTATATATCCCTTTTATTCAAATAACAAATATGACTTTAGTGCATTTTAATGTGTCACAGGACCCAAAGAGTGACAGAGCAGGAGGGCTACTGTTTGAAATGTTTTCTTTCCTTGTGCCTCACTTTTTTCCCCTAACTCCTGGCCAGACCGCTAGGAGTTAAATCTGACCTTAAATCCTGTTGTAGACTGAATGTCTGAATTCCTCCTAAGTCCTTATGTTGAAGTCCTTATCCCCACTGTGATGATACTGGGAAGTGTGGCCTTTGGGCCATAATTAGGTCATGAGGATGGAGCCCTCGTACATGGGATTAGTGCCCTTATAGAAGAGGCTACAGGAAGTCCCCTCCCCTTTTGGCGTGTGAGGGAAGAGCAAGAAGGTGTCTATGAAATGTGCCCCTGATTTTGGATTTCTTTGCCTTTGGAACTGTGAGAAAGAAGTTTCTGTTGTGTGTAAGCCACCTGATCTATTATATCCTGTTACTGTATAGCAGCATGAACAGACTAAGACAAATCCCTAACAGAAATAAGAATTCTTATGAAAATGAATTTATATAATTAGCTGCACTGAGTTATATCTTTTTGAAACTATAGCATTAAAATAGCTTTTGAAATATTTGTATGATAAATAAAATAATTCTCTTCTCTGGTAGTTAATACACCTGGTTCTAAAAACCAGTTATTTTTAGTATTTGCTTTATCTGACAAAGCATGAAAGCATCACATGCAGTAAGTGTACACATTTCTGTTTGATCTGGGATTTCAACTAGCAGACACCCTAACTGTGACAGACCAGCTTCCTGATTCACAGGACTGTGGTTATGACAGAGCACAGATAAGTCGCTCCTGCCTCCAGTGTTTTGTACGAGAAATTCATTAAGTGGTTGCTACACTCCCTAGAGAACCGTGAAACTGGCTCATAAAGGGAGCTGCCTAAACGGTATGGTAATTACAGTAGAAAACTGTCCCAAACTGACCGCTGAGCCAAGAAGTCCTTCAGGGATTCACAGAATTAAACTGTTCCTTGGGGATTCATCAGATCACATCTCAAGACCTCAGCCAGTTTCATTTCCAAAACTAACAGGGCATCAAAATCACTGGATGGTGGCGGCAGGTGGTCCTGTTGCTGTCATTAATGCAGATTGCCTCCTCCCAGAAATTCAGTTCTTTGGGGATAAAACCCAGGAATCTGCATCCCACTGCAGGTGGTTTCTGATGCCCTGTCAAGTTTGAGGATCACTAGTCTGGTTTATCTAACTTTATTTGCTAACATAGCTTTGGCTCCTCTACTTGCACTTGAGAGAAGTATCTGGTTAGCTGGTGAACAGCCAAATGCCTCCCAACACATTGAAAGATAAATCCAGCTGCATTTATAGGGACTACATGGACTGTACCACGTGGAGCAGTAACCCACGTGTTCATGTCTTCCTAGGTAAGAAAAAAAGCTTGCAGGTGTCAAGGAGATAGGACGGTGTAATGGTCAGCTGTGAGCCAGGCAGGTCAGGTTCAAACTGCATCTCAAATTTCCTGGACTAGTTCCCTTTGGAAAAAAATCCTTTCTGTGCCCCATTTTGCTCATCTACAAGACGATGGTGCCAAACGACCCTCGTGGGGTCTTTGTACAGCTCCAAATGAGTTAATACCTTTAAGCACTCCGTTCAGAGCCTGGCCTTTTGTAATTACGCAGCAGATATTAGCTGTGCTTTATGTGATCTTCAAGGTATGTTTTTACAACTTTATGATGGTGGAAATTGAAGTTTGGAGAGTTAAAATTACTTGCCCCAGGTCAGGTGAAAAAATAGTGGAAACTCAAAACCACATCTCCAAATTCCTCGCTGTCTGGCTTTTAAGTATTTATTATTAGACATTATAAAGTTGTCTATAGCTTTGATTCTTGCCAAGAGGGTTTGTGACAAAGATTTACTATCAATTGACTAAAGGGTCCTGGAAACATTTTTTTTTAATAAAAAATCAGAAAGATATAAATCAACAAAGGAGAAAACTTCTTTCAAAAACAGCCAATGACCAAGATAGGAGAAGCTTAAACAGTAACAAGTAAATTATGAATGCAAGGGTAAGAGATTGAGTTAGATAAGGAAGATTATGACAAACATTAAAGGTTGGGTGTATTTTTTTCTCAATCTGCTACAAATGAGAGTAATCATAAAGGGTAAAACAAGAGGAAAGGTGCTAGTTTCACACTTTGTGCTTCTTGGGCATCCGCTAGCTTCCCTTGGAGACTGCGCAGATACTCACAAGACACAGGCCCCCTCGCACCAGCCAGCGTAGTGGTTCCAGCCAGCACAGAGATGAACTTGAACAGAGACCCAGTTAGTATTATCGGTCATCTGGGAGCAGAAAATTCCACCTTGGGGAGAGAAGCTGATGAAACTAGAAAATGCAGACATTTGTTGCAGTCTAATATTTTTTTCAAAAAATTAAAAGAATCAGGGCAGTCGATATGGTTCTTTGAGCTCACAAGTATTCAGCCAGCCATTAATCTCTTTAAATAGAGGAGGAAAAGGAAAATATTTACCAACCTGTTACATAAAACTGGAGTTAAATCTGTTTATCCTGTATCTTGTTATCTTAAAGTGGGGCTTCTAAGTTCCTTGTTAAGATGGGAAAGAGCTTCCTCACCACCTCCAAGGCTATTTTTAGTACTTCTAAGGAATATTTACTTGCAATTTAAAATCTAAATATTTATTATGTGAAATTTGGCTTGTGGGTTTGTTTGTTTGTTTGTTTGTTTTTGGTACCAGGAATCAAACTCAGGACCTTGTGCTTTCCAGGCAGATGCTTGGACCACCAAGCTATACTCCCAACTTTTATTTGAGACAAAGTCTTCCCATGTAGTTCAGGCTGGCCTTAAACTCACTATGTAGCCCAGGCTGGCCTTGAGCTCATGGCAATCCTCCTACCTCAGCCTCCCAAGTGCTAGGATTACAGGCGCGCACCACCACACCCAGAATGGTTGTGAGAATTTTTGATGGAGAAAATGATTTATTCTTTTTAAATTTCTATAACTATGATTGAAATGGGTTTGATTTTTCCAGCCACATTTTTGGTGTTTTACCAGCTCAATTTAACTGAAGGTCTGTGTAAATTCTCTTAAACTTAGAATCAAGCATGAAGACATTTATTACTTGTAAAATTCTTGTGATTTTTAAAACATATAAAGCATCTAGTTGAGTAAAAATCTTGATGTGTATCTCAGAAGCCAGTGCGTTATGAGTTGGAAGTCTTCACCCAAACACAAAATGCCTGTATTTGCCTATCGGTATCCATTGCACAGAAATCAGTACAGGGGAGGAGAGACTTAGGGCAGTGGAATTGGTTGATTGTGAGCTAATTACAAGCCAGCTGGTGATGAGGCTGCTGGAAGATTGAATGGGTCTTAATTTGTGAAGGTGCAGAGAGCAGTTGAGAAAGGTTTGCTCTGCTTTGCATCCCATGTGTGACCATTAATCATGACACATCAATTTAAAGAGAATAAGAAACCTTTAGCCAATCAGTAAAGCACCCTGTGGATAAGTGACGTGGAAGCCAGCAAACTGAGGGGGAAATCCTGCCTCATTATGGGTGACACCAACCAATAGGCTTGTGGCCTGGATGGAATAAAAAGGGAAAGAAGGACGGGTGTCTGGTTCTGGAAGTGCTTTCCTCCTGAGTGGGTGTGCCCTCTGCTGCAGAGGCCTCTGGACATTGGCCTACAGGTCTCGGGTTTCTTCAGCCTTCCATCGCAGACACACAGGTGGCCGTCTAGGAGCCGCTGTGCAGGCATCTAGGAGCTTCGGTACCTTCCACCTTAGACAGGTGCTGCAGCCTTGCTCCCAGCTGTCAGACAAGTGGCGTGGTCGCTTGCATCTCCATTCCCCCTCTGGCTTTCACTGACACCTTTCTCCCTCTGTTCATCACTTACACTCCTGACTCCTTATCAGTCTCTGTTTCCTGAAGAGCACAGCTGACACCCGGAAGGAGAGGGTGCAAGACTGCAGAGTGAGGGGCTGGGGATTTACCTCAGTGGCTCAGGCGCTTGCCTAGTAAGTGTGAGGTCATGAGTTCGATTCCCTGTACCAAAAAAAAAAAAACAGAGTGATGAGGGCAGTGAGGACCAGTGAGAGCGGTGACCTGGCCCAGGAAGGAGGGGCGTAGGGGGAGGCAGGTTGAATTTCAGGACACAATTGAAGAGGCACAGGACTAGAATCTAAAACCAAAACCGGGGCCTTGATCCGAGCTCTGCCATGAACTCTCTGACCTCACCTTATCTTTCTCAGCCTCATTTATTCTTTTAGCACAAAAAGGACAGACGGGATCAATAGTTCTGAATATGTGATCCTTCCAATCGCTCCACCAAAGAACAGCACAACAGAAACCAACATCATAGGGCTGCAGGCAGCTGTCTATTTATGTTTCAGTAGTTGGTATAAAAATTAGATGTGGCGGTGCACTTCTGTAATGCTGGCACTCTGGGAGGCTGGAGGAGAAGGACAGTGTCTTCAAGCTCAGCCAAGCCTAGCAAAGCCCTGTCTCAAAATAAAAAGGAGCCGAGGGCGTTTCTGAGTATGAAGGCCCTGGTTCAACCCCCAGTGCTGCGAGAACAAACAGAAAACAGAGGTCTGGGACACTGCGGTACCACCACAGATGTGAACCTGGGGACAGGCACCCCTCAACCCCACGCGATCTCCCTTTAAAATGCCTTAGCTCTGTGAATCAGAGAGCTGTCGCATGAAAGAGGGAGCTGAATTCTTCTGAGTTAAACACAGAAATCAAAGCCATTGGCATTTGGGGTGTGGCTTTCCCAGTTCATTCCCCCCACTCATCCTTTGCAGCCAGGGCCCAGCAGGTGGCAGGAAGAGGGGTCACTTTGCCACCAGCTAGGTGGCGATGGAGAACACACTGTCCACGCTGGCAAGCACATCCACCCAGGGGCCGTCAAGAAACAAGCTTCTGCCCGTGTGCTCAAAGAGGCTGAAAACTTGGCAGGAAGGAGAGATGGGGCACCGGATATATCACTGGACCCCAAGCTCCACAGAGCTGTCTGGGCCACGGGAAGAAGGAATGTCCCCCTACCAAATCTGTGTGGTTGTCCAGAAATCATCACGTGCATGGCTAGAGATTCACGAAACAAGCTCGCTACTTTGGCCTCTGTGTACCTATTGCTGCTTCCCAAAATCTATAGTCACTATGGATGAGAACTAACTGCTGATTTCAAAGAAAGTTACAAAACTGCCAAAATAAATAAATGTAAAAGTAATTATAGGGAAGAAGAGGGCTTTCTTCCGTACAGAGAAGAACTTTTTTTTAAATTTATTTTTGGGGGGGGGGACGGGAGGCCAGGAATCTGAACTCGGGACCTTGCATTTGCCAGGCAGGTGCTTATGCCACTGAGCTATATCCCTGACCCCCTCCCCCTTTTTTTTAAGATCTGGAAGAGACTAAATGCACAGTGGACTCCCACCGGAAGTTGTGTGTTAGTTCCCAGCAGCTGGCTGCCTTATTAAAATACCAAGACTGGGCAGCTTGAACCAGAGGAGGTGTTTTTCTCACAGTCCTGCAGGCTGGAAGTCCAAAATAAGGGGTTGGGGGTACAGATTTGGTGTCATGTGAGCCTTCACTGCTTGGCTTCCAGGAGCTGCTTTCTTGTTTTGTCATTACCTGGCTCTGTCCTAATCGTCTCTTCTTACAAGGACACCAGTCACGTTGGGTTGGGGCCCGCCCTTAAGATCTCATTTTAGACTAATTACCTCTCTAAAGACTTTGTCTCCAGCTGGTTTATGCTGTAAGGTGCTGGGAGTTAAAGCTTGGCCATATGAATTTGGGGGGACACATTTCAGTGCATGGTAGCTCCCTCTGGGGAAATATCCCATCGGAGTGCTTCTATCAGTCTCAGAAAGTTATGGACTTGGTTTCTCCATGGGTGTGCCACTCGGCATGCGGCCCAATTTTTCCAAATAGACACACACATATAGATTTTACTAGTGTGTATCCCACTGTCTTTAATACACATGACTTACTTTTACCCCCAGAAGCAGGCCCTGCGACCAGGACTCAGGTGCAAGGGGTTTACTTGGGCGATGCATCCAGGACCCAGCGCTCGGGGAAGAGCGGCTGAGGCAGGAAAGCAAAGGCAGCCGATGGGAGGAGCTCGGGGCCACGGGTCATCACTGTGCACGGAGGGGGCTTGGCCCCGCCGGGTGTCTCCGCGACAATGGGGAGACGCTAGCCAGAGTCGTCCCACCCTCTGGCCGAGAGAGCCGGGGCCTTCGTCCACTTACCGCCCCGCAGAGGGCTGATTTCTGGGGACAGTCGTTCCCTGGCGTTTCCGTCCTGCCTCTGTGTAGACAGGACAAGTCACTGGAGCCGGAAAGAGCCTCCAGGCCGCGATGGCAAGGGCAGGCAGCTCCAAGTTGGGCTGCATTGGTGCATATCATTCCTACCGAGAAGACGCGGGTGCGGCCCTGACCGCTTCTCCCACAGCGTGGAATCCGTTTGAGCCACAGAGCGGGCGCAGCACGCGGAGACGGGCAGGTGGCCGCTTGTCTTGGAAAGCACAGGGCCTGCCTCACGAAGGAGGCGAGGGGGCGCACGTCCGCCTGGAAGGATCATTTGTTTTGTGGAATAGGCGAGCGCTTTCTTCCATGAGGTCAAAGCTGCTCTTTCAAATGATTCTATTTAAAAAAAAATTACCATGAGAAAGTGCAATTAAGTGAAGAATGAAATCATACTGAATGGCACCTTATCCCTTAAAGTATGTGGCAAAAAACTTCCAGCTCAAAATTGTGCTTTCCTGTTAAGTAAAATGATGTCGAACCATGTTCTTGGTGTAGCATGTGATAGTGAAAACAGCCAGGTGCTGAACAGCACGATGAAGATAGGGGGATTGCAGTTTTTTTCAAAAGTGCATCTCGATAGCCTTTGTTTATGCAACAGTTATTTCTAGAAAGAGCCTCAAGTCATCGGCAGCTGCGGTATGCTGCGGGTCGGTGTGCTGGACTGCAGCAGCCTCACGCAACTTCCGGCCTCCTCGTTTTAAGATGCTCTCTGACCGCAGAGGTGGGAAAGATGGGACCTGCATTCCCAGGCCCTAAAGCGAGGTTCCAGAAGGGGAGCTGACTGGGGAGGAGAGGCGGGCACAGGGCATCTCCCCGCAGCTCTTCTCAGCTGGTGGGCGAGGCCAGCGCCCTTCCTGTGGCCTTGGACTCCGAATCACAGCTCCGGTGGCTGCCCCTGGATGCCGTCACTCTGGGGGTCGCCTTTGACGCCCACTTTTCCAGCCCTTTGAGAGACTTTGCTGTAAAGTCTTTTATGCTTGAACTCTCACTCATGCAGCCCTAGAGGTGGGTGGCATGAAATGAGAGGGAAAATTACTTTTTACTCCTCTTTGAATGAATGAATGAATATATATATATATATATATATATATATATATATATATATCTGTTTTCAACTTAACATTGTTGTACAACCATCATCACCATTCAGAACTTTCTTTGTCTCCCCAAACTGAAACTCCATGTCCCTTAAACAATCCCTCTTTCTCACCAACCCCTGGCAACCAGCATTCTACCTGTATGCTGCCTCTTCAGAGATGGACTACTCTAGGTTCTTCATGTCAGTAGTATTGTAGGGTATTTGTCCTTTGATGACAGATCAGTTTCACTGAGCACAAGGTCTTCGAGGTTCATTCATGCTGTAGTATGGGTCAGAATTTCCTTCCTGTTTAGGGCTGAATGATATTCCATTGTATGGACGAACCACATTTTGTTCACCTGTGCATCCAGCAGTGGACCCTTGGGTTTCACCTCTCACTATGGTGAATAAAGTTGCTGTGAACATAACTGTGCAAGGCTTTCTTCAAGACCCTGCTTTAATTCTTTGGCTATGTACTCCAGATGGAATTCCTAGATCCTAAACATAGTAATCCCATTGCTAATTTTTTGAGGAACCACCACCGTATTTTCCATCACTCTAGATACTTCTATACTACTGCCATGTAGCATGTAAACTGGAATTTGAAAGACTAACAAAAATTAAGCATGCTTAACTACAAAAAGAGAACACCTATCTAGAAGACCCATACAGGATGTGTCAGTTTTCTTCTGTGATGTTTCTGAGTTGGGGAGGCACGTGGTGGGGGTCCCTCACCCTCAGCCTTAAGGGCTCTTCTTTCTTAGAATCTGCATTGTTCTTCTCTCCCTTCTGAAACATATCATCACTGCTTTTCTGTCCATCATGGAAGGTTCCGTGTGGGATTTGTTTTCTCTTCTACTCTAAACTTGTTTTCCACTTTAGCTGCCTCTTCCAACACATCATTTTCATCTTCTATGCAGAGGGCTGGCCTTTTGCACATAAGATATGTGATTAAAAAATACAGTTAATGTTTAAAATTGAAAACACATTACTTATTTTTTATTTCAATTTTTTAAAAATTTTATTTTAGAGAGAATAAACCCAAGCAAAATAAAACAGAATAAAGCCAATCAAAACAAGACAGAGAAAGTGACACAGGATTTCAAAACGAGATAACAGGAAATCAACAGTGGTTACCATAATGCCTCTTGTCTTCAAAATAACTGCCCATACCTTCAGACATAGTGAAATCAGACAAAACAGAAACAGAACAGAACCAATAAAAACAAAACAATGAATGCAATACAGGACTTCAACACAAGATAGTAGTAAATTCAAAATGGTTACCAAGCCGGGCGTGGTGTTGCACGCCTTTAATCCCAGCACTCGGGAGGCTGAGGTAGGAGGAGCACTGTGAGTTCAAGGCTGGCTTGGGCTACAGCACGAGCGCAAGGCCGGCCTGAGCTACACAGTGCAACCCTGCCTCAAAAAACCAGGGCTGGGAATTTGGCTCAGTGGCTTAAACGCCTTCCCTGGCAGGTGCGAGGTTGTGAGTTCAATCCCCGGTGCCGCAGAAACAAACAAACAAACAAACAAACAAAGAAACCAAAACCAAAATGGTTACCATAGTATATTTTGTTATCTTTGAAATAGCTGCCCATGCCATCCGATGCAACAAAATCCAACAAGATGAAACAGAATAAAACCCAACCAAACAAAGCAATGAGAATGATACAGGATTTCAAAGCAAGATAATAGGGAATTAAGAATGGCTACCACCTTCAGAAGGAAATCCCCCGTAGATACTACATTGCATATTGTTATCTCCTGAATGGATGATTAGACTACCAGCTTTGGGCCTGCAAAGTCAGTGAAACACTAAACACTATAAGCATTAAGTTGTATTTTACCTCATTAGCTTTCATCACAGCCTGTGTTTCTCTGGTTGCTTGGGGTGGAGTAGGGGGTTGGCTCTTCTTTTCTCCCTGCCCGCACACCAAAAGGGGCTGGTCTCTGGCTCTCCCCCAGTCAGCCCACACGTGGCCCCAACTCATGGGAGGATTTAGCTTCTTCTTCTTCTTCTTCTTTTTTTTTTTTTTGCAGCACTGGAGATCAAACTCACAACCTCGTACCTGCCAGACAGGCACTTAAGCCATTGAGCCAAACTCCCAGCCCTAGTTTTTTTTGAGGCAGGTTTGCACTATGTAGTTCAGGCCGGCCTTGCGCTCGCATTGTAGCCCAAGCTGGCCTCGAACTCACCACGCTCCTCTTACCTCAGCCTCCCGAGTGCTGGGATTAAAGGCGTGCGCCACCCTGCCTGGCGTAGGATTTAGCTTCTTGTTGACTTCTTGTTCTCCTCCTCTGCCTAATACAAATTATTACAGTTAAAAAAATACTCCATTAGTGCCCCTCAAAATACACCACCTTGTTTTGAATACTCTTGTCCCATCTTTGCCACTTTCTGAAGCAGTACTGGTGCTTTTTTGTTTGTTTTTGAGACAGGGTTTCCCTATGTAGCCCAGGCTGGCCTTGAACTCCCTGCGATCCTCTTGCCTCAGCCTCCTGAGTGCTGGGATCACAGGCGTGCACCCTCTCAGCCTCAGCAGCAGTTCTGGAAGTTCCTCTCTCATGAGCGTCTTTAGTTGCGCTCTCTCTGTTGGCTGCTTCAGTGCCCTGAACAGATTCCAAACATTTACCTTTCATGGTCATTTTGATTTGGTGCACGGTGCCAGAGCGGGTGACTAACTTGGAAGAGGATGCAGAAATTGCCATAGACATTTCGAATGTTTTGCTATATAGCACACAGCCATAAAACCTGGGCTTTATGTAAGTGTAGTGGGTCCCAAGTAAATACAAACCAATTCTGGTCACAGTGGTGGGCCATGATTAAAAAGAAAAGTGAAAAGCAATTTTCAACCTACAAGCCACTTGCTCTGGAGGACAGTGACACTCTGCTAGGGAGAAGGCTGCTGCGGCCTCACATGGCAGGAACGGAGCCGCCCTCCGAAACGGCCCTGCCCTTTGCTCCCGCAGTGCTGGCCTGCCAGCCTTCTGACCACTCACCTGGCTCCAAGAACCTCGATGTCTGGAAGTGAGGATTCAGACTGGACACCTGAGGCTTCTCAGAGGTAGGAGAAAAGAGAAGGAAATACATTAGCTGATTTATCACCGTAAGTCAGTAATTTACCATGCTGATTTATATACTGTTAATCTGACCAACTGTGGGACATAAAAAAGTGCTTTTATTTACTTATTTTATTTATTTATTTATTTATTTTTGTTTTGTTTTTTTGATTTTTGGGGAAGGTATTGGGAATCAAACTCAGGACCTTGAGCTTGCCAGGCAGGCACTTATGCCACTGAGCTATAGCCCCAGTCCTTATTTATTTATTTTTATTTTATTTCTTTGGAACTGCATCTTGCTTTATAGTCCAGGCTGGCTTTGAACTCACTATGTAGGCCAGTCTGGCCTCAAATTTACAGTGATCCTCCTGCCTCAGTCTCCAGAGTGCTGGGATTACAGGTGTGCACCGTCACGCCTGGTTTGCGATTGCACTTTTAAAGCTATAAAACAGGGCCAGATTGCAAATTTGGATGAACTACTGAGGTGAGGCGTGACACACAGCCTGGCTTTTGGTGACAGTCCCTGGCTATCCTTGAGCTTATTGCAAAATACAGCAGAATATCACCTTGTCTTCCTTTAGAAACATCCCAGTGGTGCTTTACAAAAGAACTGCTCTGTGGATGACTTTAAAATGAGTAGGAAAGAAACTGGTGTCTTAGACTTTCCTTTACCCTTCAATATTCTCACGTGAGCACATGGGCCATCCTGTCTCGCCTTTACAAAGGACGGCTGCATTTTGAAAAAATGTGAGTAGTTTATAACTACTGGATTTCATTTTTCTTTCTTCCTAGCTTATAAAGCTTCTGCTTTGAGGATACAGTCTAAAAGGCAAAATAAAAGTGTCAATTATGTTATTCACTCTGAATGACATTTTTTTTTGAAGGATCGTTAAGTTATCATTCAGATTAACGGGCAACCCTAAAAGCGTGGTCAAGGGTGGCCAGGCTCTGACTCATTAGAGCCCTACTAGGCAAACCTTCAGCTCACTACATGACATGCCTAATAATGAGCTAACTCAGCATACTCAAAATAATATTAACAAACATCTCTGGCATCTTCCAAAAGTCTAAAAGTTACTCCTTTGGGGAAAATTATTTTTCATTATTCTGCTTTTCAAAAGTATTAGATTTTTATGTAACATTTAAGGGAAGAACTGCTCAATTAGTTCAAAGAGAAGAGCTGGCTTGCTTCCCTGCCCTCTCTTATTAATACAGTGTACGTGCCTTGCTGAGCAGGAAACCTTTCTCACAGGAATACTTGCTAAATTCCTCCCCAAACACTGAATGTCTTTAAAGGTTCCCTAACTACTAACTGACTTATTCATATTTCCATTTAAATTGGGTAAATGAGCTGGTTTATAGAGCAGGTAGTAATAAACATTTGAATTCTATTAAAACTGCTAAAAAATAAAAATGTTATTGAAGAAATCTGGTTTCAATGCATTGCCATAACCTAATTGTCTTGCAAAAAAGGAATCTGACCCAGAGGTATCGTTAAATCATTGCAGAAAGGGACTC
>RJWM01039197.1:0-16259 GCA_004363535.1 Dasyprocta punctata | reverse complement strand
AACCCAGGCTTGCCTCCCGATGTGGTCCCCACGTGCACCCCCATCTCTCCTCCACTGGGGAGATGAATTTGTAAGTGAAACCAAAAGCACAGAAAATGCAAGTCACCCAGGGGAATTTATCAGAAAACGGATCCCCTGCTCAGGCTGGGCCAGGCCGTGCTCCAACCCGAAGCACGTCTGCCGCCTGCGCTGGGGACAGGCTGGGGCGAGGGGTCACCGTAGTCCAGCTGGACTCCCCCGCCCCGCTGGTTTCTGGGCCTGTTTCCCCGAGTGCTCATCCTTCAGCGCTCCGCCCATTTGGGGTTGAGGGGCTCCCGCCTGGGAGGCTGGGGAAGCACACCCTGGCCACAGCCCCCCATTCCACTGCCCCCAGCTGAGACGGCCAAGCCTCATGGGGTTGCACCCCCACTAGGACAGTAAGTGGGAGAGTGAGGGTGTGGCAAGGCAGGCAGCTGCGACAGGGCTGCCCATGATAGCCCTCCTCAGGGCTGCTGGCCTTCAGTGGGGCCAGACCACAGAGAAACTGGGGCACACTTTACAGCCGAGCAAAGGGAGGCTCAGAGAGGTTGTCAGTGCCAAAGCCCTGCCTGCAGGAGTCTCTCGGGCAGGGCAGGGGAGGTGGCCCGTGACAACCGTGGTCACTATCACAGGGGTCACAGTGGCTGGAGAGCAGGGTCTGTAGATGTGGGCGGCATCCTCACAGGGCTCCGCCCTCCTCCGCTGTCGGGGACAGACTCCACAGGCGGGGGCCCCAGAGACCCCTCCGGGCTGTGAGATCATCAAGCTCACCTTGGAGCTTGAAGCCTACGAAGATCTGAAATAAAAATCGGGCGACGAGCTCTGCGTCTGTAATCCCACTTTGTGCCGGCGCCTGAGACCTCTGCCTGCCAGCCTCAGCGTCCTCCGCTGTCCACACGGTGGAGGCGGGGCCCTTCCGCTGCGCAGGGAAGGGTTTCCCAGGCTGCTGTGTCATCAGCTTGCAGAGCTGCTGTCTGCTGGGTCCCTCCCAGGACGTCTTGAAGGCACTGTGTCCTCCCTGCCCACGCATTTTCAAGGTCTCCTGGGGACCCTGAGCAAACGAGCCGTCCTCAGCCAGCTCCTCGGTGCTGGTCCTGAGCTGAGGGTCCACGTGGAAGTGACTGCTGGAAGTGTGCTAAGGAGGGACGGGGGCTGAGCCCTGTCTCTACAGCAGAGACACTGTCTCTGTGGGCGCGCGTATGCATGGGTGTGCAGGGGTGGACACAAACACACGGGTGTCATTGCACAAGGACACTGGGCGCCTTTCCTGGGCAGCCCATGGCCAGCAGCGTCTCAGGCTGTCCCCAGGCCCTGGGGAGTGTTACTGTGTCACTGTCCCCTGAGACCGGAAGCCAGTGAATAACTTCCGGGCTGTGGAGAGGAGTTCAAACCCGCCCCTTCTGAGCTCTTTGGCGTCTGTAAGATGAGAACGCTCTGAAGATGGCATGTGCGGTCCGTGATGGTCCCACTCCCAGCTCCCTGGTCACAGTGACACCTCGAGCAGCCAGCTCCATCCTCCTGACCAAAGGACAGGGCCTCAGGCCTCCATCCCGGGCCTTCGTCAGGAGGGAGGCCGGGTCTCCCCCACCAGGTCCTTCATGCGGAGGCTCAGAGCACATCGCCCTGGGTGGAAACCAAAAGCCGGCGCCTCCTCACCTGGCTGCCCGCAGCAGGGCTGAGCACGGATGGTCTGACACCCAGGGCGCCGTGGAGGACACGGAGGTGACGCTGGGATCTGGGAGGACGGGGGTGAGAGCCTCGGGCTTGAGATGCCGACGGACAGGCAGCGCACTGGGGTCCTGGCAAGCGGCTGCGCCTGGGCTCCCCCGCCTCGGAGAGGCCTGGAGGCTGTGCCCGCTCCTGCCCCAGCCTGCCCGCGGCTGCCCGCCTGCACATGCCCTCCACCAGGGCAGCTGCAGTGCTGACATCGCGGGGCACGGCCGCCCACCCCTGCTCACCCCAGAGCCTGTTTCCCCCAGGCAGCTGCGGTCTGCGGTTCCAGCAGGGACCACAGCTCTGACCAGACGGTGCCCGGAGAGGGAGGAGTGGGAGGCACGGTGAGCGGCGATCCACACCATCTTGTCCACGCCGGAGACGGTGCTGGAGGCTCCAAGGGCCAGGGAGCTTGCCGAGGTCACCAGGCAGGGTGGTGGGAGCAGGGGCCATGGTGGGATCAAGGAGGATGACAGGCCAGGTGGTGTGAAGTGACGTGCCGTTCCCCAGGGCGCAGATGTGCCCAAGGCCACACAGCCAGGCGCGGCCGCTCCGTCAGAGACACAGTGGGTGCCCACCGCGTGGGAGCAACCAGTGAGTCACAGCCTCCACAGTCTGGAACGTCACACCGCTGTGCAGCGCGAGCAGGAGCAGCCCGCTGAGTCTGGGGACCAGCACAGAGGGCAGGGAGAAGCGGGACGCGGGGGCCGCCATCGGCCCTGCCTGGTGTACTCCCGCTGCCCGCTCGGGGCTGCAGGGTCAGGCTGAGGCGGGCGCTGCTTTGCATTTGTGAGCATTTGTGTCCCGCCAAGCCCCGTTCCCAGCCCCCACCTGCCCTCCCCGCCCTGTCAGCCTCACACCCTGACTTTACTCCCTGCAGCGGATTCCTAGTCTCCCCTTCAGCTAGGGGGACCCGCATGGCCACTTTCTGCTGATGGAAGAGACATCAGGGCACGGATGGTGAACAGAGGGGATGTTAACTACTTCCTCCTTCCTGCCAGCGGGAAACTGGATGCAATGGCTGGAACTCCGGCGCTGTGCCAGACCACGAGGAACCCTGAGGCGTGGAAGCCACGCGTAGCAGGGCTGAAGGCAGAGGGAGCCTGCGTCCAGACTTCTCGTTGTAAGGAAAAAAAATTTCTCTCACTTGGAGGCCGTTATGATTTTGTTTTCTTCTGACACTCACCGCTGATATCGATTCCAGTTTGCAAGAATAACTTAGACCACACCACAACTGGCCAGCTTACTCCTCCTGAAGGCCCCCGGGAGCCCGCACTCTTCACCCGCCCTGCCTCTCAGCCCCGGTGCCTGCTCTTCGCTGAGCCAGGTCCACTAACGCATGCACACACACACACACACACACACACACACGAGCACACACAGTCATGGGTGGGCGTGCGCACGAGCACACATGGGCACAAAGGGAACCCCCCGCCTCCTTGTTCCACTGAGTCCTTTCTGTCTCCACCCAAAGACAGCGCCCCTCCCCAGGCCCACGTGGCCAGCCCATTCCTGTCCCCTGCGTCCCTGCCCTGGGCCCCGCCTGAGGGCACCTTGGCTGTGTGTTTGTGTAAGTACCGCTCACTCCCCGCGTTCCCCGGACCAGCACCTCAGTCATCAGCACTCAGGAAGGGGACAAGTCCACGCCCCAGAGCCCAGGTGCCGGGACACTGCTCACGGCCCAGCGTCTCCCCAGGACGTGGCCTGGTCACATTCTTCACTCATCCCCAGGCAGGGCAGCCAGCTGCCCCTTGGCCCAGCCCGCACTCAGCCAACCACTAATGACGGGGCTGCCAGCTCCTTATTCTTGGCCTGGCTCAGGCTGCTCACCCAGCCACAGACCCGCTCGGCCCGAGAGCGAGGGAGCAAGGTGGCAGCCGGGCGCAGGTGCTCTGCGGCTTGGAGGAGAGCCCTGTGGCCTGTGGCACTGTCTGTGCCTCCTCCTCTCCCCATAGTCCAGGTCAGGCTGGGGTGGCAGCCCCTGCTCAGGAAGCCGGGTCTAAGGCTTGCTCTCTGCCAGCCCGAGTTCTCTGTGCAGCCACAGCGGACGTGTGATTGGGGTCATGTGTCGGTGGGGTCCACCCCTGGCTGTAGCCCCACCTCCTCATCCTCCGGCAGGCCCAGAGCCTCCCCTCCAAGTCTCCGGGGCCCCAGGGCACCCTGCCACACACAGTGCCCCTCGCTAGGTCCCCCTCGCCCTTTGTCCCTGAGCCTCTCCTGTTCACGGATGAAGGAGGCTGAGGCAGGACTGACTCCATCTGGCACTTTGATTTGTTGGGGGGCCACGTGTTGCTGCAGATGGAACCCAGAACCCCGCATATGTTAAGCAAGTGCTCCTGCGCCAAACTGCACCTGGGACCCCACTGAGAACACTCTCCCAGCCGCCCTGGGTTCTCGGGGCATCTGGAGTAGCGGCTGTCTCGCTGGGGGGGGGGGTCGAATTTGGAAGGAGCTGTCATTGGAGATAGCCCTGGAGATCCAGGCCGGGGGTGTTGTCTTGTGGCTGCAGGGTGGAAAAGGGGAATCCCTGCACCTCTGAGAGTCAAGACTTGAACCCAGGTCACCTGAGTCTGCCTCGCCCTCCGCCCACCACAGCTGGGTGCCGGAAGCCACCTCGTGGCCGTGGCAAGGTCATGCCCAGCCCTCTCATCTCCCCCGGAGAACGAGGAGACCTCTGCAAAGGCCCACAGAGCCTGGGCGAGGCTGGGAAGGAGGCCAAGCCCCAAGACCCCTGCTCCCTGCAGCGGAGCCTGGGCAGTGGTCGCCCTGTGCCCCACACCCTCTGTCCCTGCGTGGCAGGATCCTGTGGCCCTTGGCCTGGGCCAGCTTCTTTTCTGTCCTACTTCCAATTGTGCCCAGGCTTCCCACACCTGGCGGTGCATCAGAGCCCCTGGGACCCTGCGTTTCTGCCCAGTCCTGGGGCTGCCAGCAGGGACCCCGCTAGGAGCTTCAGCCCTCAGCAGGGGATGGGACCCAGGGACATAGGCAGGTGGGGTTGCTCTTGACCCGAAGTCGCAGGTGAGGCCACACCCAGCACCTCACGCAAACCCTTGGCTGGGTGTCCCTGCCAGGCTCCAACTGTCCCTCCACCGCAGGAAGGCAAGCGTCCCTGGCGTGGCACGTTAGGGATGGCTGCACCAGGTGGCACCGTTTTTAGCCATCTTACATCCGTCTGTGAACGGAGGAGGCCTGAAGAGTTTCGCAGGTAGGATACGTCTCCCTGCGGGGTCAGGCAGGTGTGACAGGCGGCGATGTCCTTGCCAGGTCCCGTCTCAGATCGCACGAGATGTAGCCCAGCAGATAAGCAAGCAGTGCCTGTGCATGTGGTTCAGGGGACAGTGACTCAGGGAAGCAGTGGCCCCAGGCGACCTTAACCCAGGCACCAAGAAGGAAACTCCAGAGGGTGTGGGCGACTGGACACTCACCGTGCCTGCCGCCCTCTGTCCGGCCCCGGCTGCCGTCACACACTCTGACGACGAGGCCCTGACCTTTGCGCTCGCACACGGAGGCCAGCTGGTCTTCCCCTCTGGAGTTTCCCTCCAGTGCTGGGCGTCATCTGACTTCTGTTTCTTTCTTTCCTTGTCACTAAGGATGACAGGAAGGACTGGGCAATGGAGGTGACCTAATCTATGGAGGGAACTTCAGAGGCCTGGGAGGAGGGCGGCCCAGGCGGAGGCCAGCTGTGCCCCCTGGCTGGGCCCAGCCCGGGCTCCAGAGGATTCCGAGAACAGAGCTGCACGCAGAAGCCCGGAGTGTGAGCTGCCCGCCCGCCTCCACGAGGGCCGCCCCCTTCCAGCCCCTGAAGGCAGAGCCCCAAGTGCCGTGTTTCCTGTCCCTGGCTCCGATGGCATCTTGGCTGGCAGCAGCACATGCGATTGGTGGGCTGGAGGGCAGCTCACGAGGGAGCACAAAGGGCCATTTATAGGCCGGGCTGGCGCGTCTCCATCAGAACACGGAGAAGACAGGAATAGCCCTGCTCACAGCGCCAGCAGGGCCGGGCCGGCCGGTGCCAGAGGGTGTCGGCTTCCCACTGCTTCTCCAGGCTCGGGCTCCCGGCACGCTGTCGCAGGGAGGTGCTCACCCCAGCCCGGGCAGGGGGCGTTCTGCCAGCTCCTCCTGCTGCTGAACGCAGGGCTGGCGAGAGAAAGGCGGAGGGAGGGAGAGGGAGTGGAAATGGGGGGGAGAGAATGCAAACATGGGGAGGGCCTCGCCCCGCACACCTGCCTCAGTGGCGTCCCGGATGTGAGTGCCACTTGACACCAGGGGCCCCCAGAATAGGGCTTCCCGACCCTTCTCTCAGGAAGCCGAAAGCAGAAGGCCTCGCGCTGCAGGAGCAACTCACGTGTGTGTGCAAACGCCAGCCCTTCCGGCCACAGGCGGCTTTGTTTGTGTTATTTCTTCTGCCTGCAGCGTCCCTCAAGACAGGCAGATCAAGGGAGAACGAAGCCCTTCCCACCCGACTCCTCGTCACTAGCCCATTTTCTGTTGCTAATAGCAACGCCACAGCCTGGGTACGTTAGGAAGAAAAGCCGTGCATTTGGCTCATGGCGTCCGATGATGACCTTCACGCTGGCAGAGGTGGCCCCGGGCACCGCGTGGTGACGGGCAGGGAGCATTTGCGTGTGTAGTTGTGTCCCTGCCGCTCTCCCTCCCTGTCCCTCTTCAAACAGAACCACCAAGATTCAACCGTAAGGGCTCCACCCTAACGCCTTTAAACCAGATCACCTCCCGAAGACCCTCAGGTCACGGTCACTTCCCACCCGCTCGCTGCCTCACAGTGGAGATGAAATTTCAATACAGGAAGCCTCAAACCACGTCTGAACTCTCGCACACCTATAATAAACAAGTTTTAAAATTTGAGTGTGCTAAAACCAATGCTGATAATGTTTTGGGGAAGAGGTAACTCAGTTGTTAGCGATAGAGATTGAAAGCGCAAAGGCTTAGGTAATACAGAAGTTCTTTTTCTTGGATATAAAAGAAAGCCAGACTTAGGCAATCTAAGCCTGGCTTGACACCACCATAATGTTACTAGGGAATTTTTTCCTCTGTTTTGCATAGGATCTAACTTCAAAGTAGCCTCATGACCCAAAATGGTCACTGAAGATCCAACCATCACAGCAAGAAGTAGGCACTGAAAGCAAAAGGAAGCTGTGTCCTGGGGCAGATATTGCAGATCAACCACTGTCATGTCCCTGATTTTATTTCGAGGGGCATCAGACCCAGCTGACTTTGTAGCAAGAGGTAGCAGTAAGATGTGAGCACAATTTGTTGATTGAGTTTTGGAAAGCTCCTCAGTAGGCCAGACATTTAAAAAGGGATAAACAGGCTAGGGATGTAGCTCAGTGACACAGTGCCTGCCTGGCAAATGCGAGGTTGTGAGTTCAATTCCCAGTGCCACACAAAAAAGAAATGGATAAACAGAGCAGGTGAAAAGGTACTTTACTGGATCCTTCTAGGAGGCAAATTTTCAAATACATAAGGGGAATTAAAGTATTCGTTTCCTCTCATATTCCCCCAAGCCTGTGACAGTGAGTTTGGGAAACAATTCAGAGAGAGAGAGGAACAAGGTCCTCACTGACTGTGATCACACGAGAAAGTTCAGGGATAATTTAAGTTTCCATCGGTGGGGGAAACGTAAGCATACTAATACTGTGTTGTAGTTGCTTGGCAGGATGTTCTGACAGTCACTGTGAATACTGGTGATGGAGGACAGGTGTGAACAGAAGGTTTACAGCAGGACGGGAGCAGGGAGACGGGCACTCCAAGGGTGTCTCCTGTGATTGTCACAAGGTGACCGAACGTCTGACTGAGGATTGGAATGGAGAGACGGGGCCAGGCTGACTTTTAAAACCTTCCTGCAGCTTGCCTAAATATATGTATGCTTACAGAATCTTTCCTTATAAAGGATGTTCATGGTAGGCAATTTAGAAAATGAAGGTGACTGGAAGGAAAAAAAAAGAAAACAGCTCCTCTGCCCCGAAATGACAACTGTCTGTGCTTTGATACCGTATCATCAGGGGCAATCACGGGGCACTGCAGAGCTGCCCGGGGGATGTGTTTATGTCTGGTGCTGGCTTCTGTGGGCTGGCTGGCCTCCGGCTCATCTTGGTGGGCATGGCCCTGTTGCGTCCTGCTGGGGGTCTTGGGGAGGGACTGGGATCCCCTGTAATGAACTTCCACTTTTCTTGGAGTCCTTGCTTTCACTCTGGCAAAGAATGAAGAAGTGGGGCTCTCAGTGGAAAATGGGGGAGTCAGGACCAGTACGGTGGAAAGCAAAGGTTGATTTAAAGTGTGGCCAATGCAGAGAGAGCAGGAGGAGAGCTGTCTTAGGAACAGAGTGAGCTGCAAAATAGGGAGCATACCTACTGGGGCGCCCAGAGAGTCTGGGGTGTACTTTATATTTACAGGGGTCAGCTGGATTCTCAAATAACTGTTCAGTGGCTTTATCTGTGTCTTTCTGAGTCCTTCCCTAATGCAAAAGACAAAATGTGCTCTGGCTTTGCGTCCCGAACTCGTCGAGTGGCCCGTGAAGGGTTTTTCTATGTGCCAAGCACCTTGCGGTCTGCGGGGTCCTTTCTATGGGCTCCTGACGGGCTTTGCCCACTGGAACTGTTGCCTGTAGAACTCGCTTGCTAAGGGTCTCTGTGAACAAAAGCATGGCATCTCCCCGGGTTAAATTAAACAAATGGGCGGGCCTGTCACCCCCCACTGCTAAAGCAAGAGGAGCGTGGTGGGAAGGCGTCCTCCCCCACAGTGGGAGGGGATACTCAGGGACTCTGACTCATGGCCAAACACCCCAAAAACAGAGCCTTTCCCAGCTAGCTCACGCCTCTTTTCACAGATACTACACCAAGCCCAAGTTCATCACCCCTGGCTTGAAAAGGCTGAGGAGCTGAGGACAAGTCCTCCACGCAAGAGAAAATGTTTATTTGGAAAGCTGGCAAAGCAGAGAGGGGGCTCCCGCCAACAAAGACCACCCCGAGGGACGTAGACTTGCAAAAGGGCTTTGTGAGAAGCTAGGGACCAACGCAGCAGGACAGGGGTGGGAGAAAAGGCTGGAAACAAGCCCACTCACCCGCTGTGCAGTGAACTCTGACCCTTTGTGGCACAGCGTGTGTCTGCAGACCTCTCACAAGTCTCCGATAAAATCGCACAGAGAGAATGTGGGCATAAATGAGAAAGTGTTAGCAAAACAACAACGGACTCTAAAAATGTCCCATAGTCGATTTACAATCACTGCTTTTGGAGGTCACACAGCAGGGCAATTGGTTATTAGTTTCCAGGGCCTTTGCTGCAGACAGTGCTTCTAGCCAGTGGTGGTACCCCAAAGCCCTTTGGCTAAAACACGGACACTTCCCCCGAGCCCACAGATGGCTGACAGGTGACGAAAACGGGGTAAAGGGCTCGTCATCTCCTCCTTCGTCTCCGTCTGTTTGCTTTCTTAACCCTTGTGTCTCAACATCTTGTGTCGTTCGCTGTCTTAACCTTGGTCAGATTCTATTCAGCTCTGCATGTAGAAACATTTTGTCCAAGGCTCCACCCAGAGCTGGCCTGGCTTGTGTTTCCTCCTCCCCATCCTGGCGCTGCTTTCTCAGGAGCTCATGAACTGAAAGGGCCTCTGACCTGTGCAAAGACCAGCGCATCTGTGCAGGGCAGCACGACCAGCTGCAAGAGGAACCTGGCAGTCGGCCGCCAGCTGGATGACGCTGGCCGCCAGGTGGCCACAAGGACGAGGCCCAGCATGCTTCGCGCAGAATGAGGTACCGACACACAGCTGCTAGGACGGCTTAACCATGGCACTCTGGTGGTCTGGGGCCGTCATAGGAAAAAAGAAGAATCTTTGGAATAGCCAGTGTGGCCAGCAGGAACTACCGGCCGGCAGCCCACCCAGCGATTGGGTAAAACCCTGCTGCTCCCAGTTCTGCGAGAGCTCCTTCAGCCAGAGCCTCAGTTTCCCCTCTTCAACCCCGCAATGCACTTTGCCTGCAGCAGAGCACGTGCTTGCAATACATGGCCCAGTCTCATGCTAGGTCCGTGGGCCGGGAGCTCCCTTCGCAGGCTTTGCTGGGGAGGGAAGGAGGGCTGGCGGGGGGAAGGGCTGGCGAGTGGGGAGTTCGGGCGCTGCTCCAGCCCCGGGAACAGGGCGCTCCTCTCCTGGAGTTTTCAGCCCTGCTTTAGTCACCCTCAGCTACGGGCTCCTTCCGTACTGATTGTTCTACTTATGTTATTTTTCAAATATCTTATGACTACCATGTCGTAAAAATTCTCCTGTGACGTGTGCCTACGTGCGGTTCTGTCTTACGGTCCTGTCACGGTTCACTCAACCTGCTGGCCGTTTATGTATCGCTGTTTCAGTTTCTGTCTGTCGCAGGGCAGGGCCTTGAGCACGTGAGGAAAGTGCTATAGCACTGAACGTCACCTCAGCCCCTGGCTTTGTTTTAAATTCTAAAAGCAGTGACGTGATGGCCAGCCCCTGCTAGGAGCCAAGTCTCTGCACATGTCTTCCATTGTTTTAAGGAGTAATTTCTGGGGGGCACAGAGGCCAGCGCCTCTGAACACACATGTGCATCAGGAAGGCCCAGTAGGGGACCCAGGAGGCCCACGAGGCAGTTGGGGACCCTTGCTGTGGGAAGAGCCGGAGTCTCACCCTGGTGACCAAGGCACTGCTGCTGCCGAGCCTTGCTGGCCTCCAGGCAAGGGGAGAACCCTGGATATCTCAGAAGGGAAGTTCAAGGAGGTGATGCACTTCTTCGGCATGAGGCGGAGGGCGTCATTCTTGGAGGGCCGGGCCATCCGATTTGGGAGAAGGAAAGGCACACAGAAGATGACCCATCTGAGCCGGGCGTGGTGGCGCACACCTTTAATTCCAGCACTCAGGAGGCTGAGGTAGAGGAGCGTTGTGAGTTTGAGGCCGGTTTGGGCTACAACGTGAGTGCAAGGCCGGACTGAGCTGCATTGTGCGATCCTGCCTCAAAAATCTAGGGCCGGGGGTTTGGCTCAGTGGCTTAAGCGCCTGCCTGGCAGGTGTGAGGTTGTGAGTTTGATCCTGGTGCCACCAAAAAAAAAAAAAAAAAAAAAAGATGACCTAGCTGCAGGGTCTCGGTGCCACTGCAGACCTAAACTTCCCTGCACACGAGAGGCGGCTGAGCAATGTGAACTTACTCCTCGCCCAGAACCAAAGGAGGGAGAGCAGCTGTTGGACTGGCCGCACAGACCCTGGGATTCACCTTTTCAGGAAAAGAAAGAAAAGAAAAATCAAGCGGACCTAGGGATCCACCTCCTTCTGAAGGAGCAGCGTCAGATGCCGCGGCCGGCATCAACAGCGTGGGGGAATCCACTGAGTTACTGCACGGAGACTTCTCTGTCAGGGTCTGGGTCCTCAGAAAGTCATCCTTTCCCGTGTGTCCTCCCAGCCGAGCAGTCCACATGGGCTGGTTCGCTTTGACCTCGGCCTCCTGATGCATTTGATACTGTCCTGGGTCTGTGGTGCTGCTTTCCCCTGCTGCTGGTCACAAAGTAACTGCAGCCCTCTGTCTTCCATTGAGTGCGGTTGATGCTGACGTTGTTCATGCGAACCACCACGTCTTGATACTGAGTAACATTTCCCATGAGGCTCAAAAGCCAAGGCTGAGAAGCTTTTAGGCTGGGAAACAAGCACAACATTCTATACATCAACTGGGAGCTCTGGCCTTGAGAAACAGCTGCCTTCGGTTTGGGAGACCTGACCCAGGGAGTCTATCTTTTCTCTTTTTTCTTTTTTTTGTTTCCACTTTATATCTCTTTGCAAAAGTACACAAGGAAGGTCTTTTTCTTTTGGTTTTTCTTTGAGACGAGATCTGGCTATGCAATCTAGACTGGCCTTGAACATCCTTATGTAGTCCAGGTTGGTTTTGAATTCATGGCAATCCTCCTGTCTCAGCCTCCCCAGTGCTGGGAATATAGGCATGCACTACCATGCCTGGCCACAGGGAAGATTTTTAAAGGCATGCTGTACATTTTAAATGACTATAGATGACTCAATGTCTGTCCAAAAACAAACTTCACTTTTCATTTATATCTTATGCACTTGGAAGTATTTAAATTGGAAGGTTATAAAAGGGTGATTTTTTCCCCTCTATATTTCTCTAAATGTAAGTTAAAGAGTAAAGAGATAAAATCTCAAACTTGGCTTTTTAATAAGGAGGAAAAATGAACAAAGGTCCTATCTAGCAATCTACAGACCTTCCGTCTTTTCCCCTTCTGTTATTATTGTTTATACCATTAACAGGAGGACGGGTATTCAGAGTAACTTAAAGGATTGTAGGAAACACGCCAATAACTTATATATGAGAAAGGAGCACTGATAACTTCTAGGGAAAATTCTAACTGACTAGCGTATTTATAATTATAAACCTAAAATCATGAAAATGATTATTGCCAGTTGTGGTGGCGCGTTCTTGTAATCCCAGCACTCAGGAGGCTGAGGAAGGAGGATCACTGTGAGTTCGAGACCAGCCTCAGCTACAAAGTGTGCTCAAACCCAGTCTGAACTGCATAGCGAGATCCTGTCTCAAAAAAGACCAAAAAAAAAAAAATTATAATTTAGCATCTAAGAGTGCCCTTTGGTTGAATATAACTGTTTCGCATGTTCTGTATGTGAGTTCACCTGCCCATTAATCTGTTTTTAATAACTGGTTAAAGTATTCGTAGCTATTTCAATAAAAAATATTTTTTAGTTCAATTTTTTTTTTTTTTCCAAAAAGGAAGAGTTTCTGGCTGATCGTGGTGGCCGGCGGCTCCAACAGTGTACTGCTCACCAGGGTCCCTTTCCTTGGCATCCTTGCTAGCAGTCCTGGGACAGGTTTCCCTGGCTGGGACCCGCCTTCTCCTTCAACCCTAGTGGCCACTCAGTGTGAGTGTCCAGCTCCCCACTGGAGGGCTCGGTCCCAGGACACCAAAGGCCGGCAATCACGACCTGGGCTCAAGGCAGAGGTGGGGAACAGCCCAGGAGTGGGGCATCAGCCTCCTGGAGGCCTTGGGGACAGGCACCCTTGTGTCCTGCGTCCTAGTGTCCCTGGCTGTGGTGAGGGACACGGAGCGGTCACTGTCACTAGATCTCCTGCAAGGTCTGCTCTTTGGGCCTCGGCACCTGAAGACGTTTGGACTCGTGTCTGTTAAGAGCGTGGCCAGGTTAGACAGGAGCCTCGGTTTCCCGACGGCCCGTGGCATCTGCCTGTGACGGCCTCAGCCTTGTCTCCCCGTGGGCTTGGGCACCTCCTGCTGGGAGTGAGGGCGGCACCCGTTCTCCTGGAGGGGGGATCTGAGTGGCTGGGTGGGAGGAGAAGCCAGCAAGGCAGAAAGAGCGCATCCCAGCTCCCGTCGCCAAGTGCCCTGGTGTCCTGCCCCATCTCCACGGCTGGAGAGCTTACTGCCCTCGCCTCATCCTTAGAACCCAAGCTGGGAGGGGCTGTGGGGCGGAGTTACGTGCTAAACACACCCTGGGGCTTCATGTAATAGAAGTAGGGACCCTGAACCAGGTGTGGTGGCACACATCTTTAATCCCAGCACTCGGGAGGCTGAGGTAGGAGGAGCGTTGTGAGTTCGAGGCCAGCTTGGGCTACAACGCGAGCACAAGGCCGGCTTGCACTATTAGTGCGACCCTGCCTCAAAAAACCAGGGCCAGGAGTTTGGCTCAGTGGCTTAAGTGCCTGTCTGGCAGGTGTGAGGCTGTGAGTTCGATACCCAGTGCTGCGGAAAAAAAAAAAAAAAAAAAAGAAGTAGGGACCCCGCCCCGGTCATCAGATGAGGCCAGCCATGGGCGGCTTGATCAGCAGCTCATGTCTATATGCCCTGGGCTTCTCCTCACAAGTGCTGCTACTTCATGATTACAACATGGTTGCCCCAGCCCCAGCTATCACGCCTGTGTCGAGGCTGGGGAAAACAGGAAGGCACCCGCAAGCCCTATCACCCCTCCCTCTCTCCTCAAGGCAAAATCCATCTTTTAAAATTTCACCCATGAGCATGGGTTTGGGTAGTAAAACCCTGAAATATGAATTAGGACTTTGCTGATGCTTAATAATATTGAGCACAATTTCAGGGTGATTAGCTGTTCTTAAGTCTTTTTTTGTGAAGAGCCTATTGAAGTCTGGCTCATTGTTAAATTTAGGTTTATCACTTTTTTCTTTTTTTTTTTCTTTTTTTTTTTTTGCCTTGACACCATTTTCAGGAGATCTTTGTACATTTTGGGTACATGTTCTTTTTCTACTATAAGCTCCATAATTTCCCCCAGCTCAGTGCTGTCTATGCTATTTTTTTCTTTTTTTGGAGATGGTTCTTGCTATGTTGCCCGTGCCTGCCTTGACCTCTTGGGCCCAAGTGACCCTCCTGCCTCTGCCTTGCGTCTGTTATTTCTTAATGGTGTGGTCTGATAGGCAGAAGTTTTAAATCGAGGAAGCCCGGGTCAATGTATTTTGTAGTGATTTCTCTTGAGCGCAACGCCAGCCTTTTCCAGGAGAGGGCGCCGGGCGCCGCTGTCGCCGGGGCAGCGCGGAGGGGACCCCGACGCCGTCCCTGGCCGCTCCCCGCTTCCCCTCCCCTCCCCCACGGGCCCCCTGAGCCTGGAATTCTTCGTTTCACCATCGAAACCGTTTAAAAATGTACAGCTCAGTGGCGTCCGGAGTTAGACTGTCAGCCACCTCTCGAGAGCTTTTTATCTCCGCAAACTTTTTATCTCCGGTCTCCTTTACCAGCCGGCTCCTCCGTTCCCCTGTCTGTTCCCAGGCACCGCCTGCTGGGACCGCAGATGAACGCAGGCCTACACCGTGTGCCCTCGGGCCCGGCCTGCCTCACTCCGCACCCGCCTTCCGCTGCATTCCTGCGGCAGCAGATGGCAGAGCCAGGCTGGTTGGCGCGCGTCTGTAATCCCAGCACTCCAGGAGGCTGAGGCAGGAGGATTGCAAGTTCAAACAGTTTAGAAATTTAGTGATTCTGTCTCTCTCTGTCACTTTCTCTCTCTTTCTTTCTGTCTCTCTCTGTCTCTCCCCGGTCTGTCTCTGTCTCTGTCTCTCTCAGTTTAAGAGCTGGGGATGTAGGTAAGTGTGATGAGCCTGGATTCAACCCCTAGTACCACATAAGTAAGTCAGTAAATAAATAGACAAACTTGAAAGTGTTTGAGGATGTAGCTCTGTGACAGAGCACCTGCCTAGCATGTACCGGGCCCTCGGTTCAATCTCCAGTACACACACAGAAGACTTCATTTCTAGGTTTTTTCGTTTTTCGGTACCGGCGATCGAACTCACAACCTTGTGCCTGCCAGGCAGGCGCTTAGGCCACTGAGCTAAATCCCTGGCCCTATTTTTTGAGACAGGGTCTCACTATGCGGTTCAGGCTGGCCTTGAACTCACTTAGTAGACCAGGCTAGTCTTGAACTCACAACGCTCCTCCTGCCTCAGCCTCCCGAGAGTGCCGGGCTCACGGGCGTGCACCACCACGCCCGGCTCTCCTTCCTTTTGAAGGCTGGGGTCACCCTGGGGACTAGGGGCCGTCGTCTTGTTTGCCTGCGAGCCTGCGGCGGGCACTGGGTCTGCTGCCCAGCCTGGCCCCTGAGAGCAGTGCGCGTGCGCAGGCGCGGGGGTCCGGACACCGCCCCCACTGCGAGGCCATCGCGCCCGGGGCGGCCAGAAGATGCGGCGGTGGCGGCGGCGGCGGCGAAGCGAGAGCTGGTGCTGGGCGCCCCTGCGCCCCCGCGCGGCCGGCTCTCACCGGTTCCTGGCGCCCATCCTTCCCCGCCACCCAAACAGCAGATGGCCCGGAAGCGAAGCCTCGCGGGAGCGCCAGCCGGGGACACGTGGCGGGGCGCGCGGCCCGCGCCTGTCTGGTTCGGTTTTTATTTTTTCCCCCCGTGCTGGAGATGGAACCCGGGGCCTCACACACGCCAGCAAGCATTTGCCCGCTGAGCTACACTCCCGGGTCTCTCTATAATTTGGGGACTGGTCTCACTGAGTTTGTGAGCTGCCCCAGGGTGACCTTACACTTTAGATCCTCCTGCCTCAGCCTCCCAGGGTGCTGGGGTGAGAGTCCTGACACATGCCATTCTGTGAGGGCCAGGTCCCCTGCCAGCCGGGATATTTATTGTGGGCCACCATGGGCAGCCGGGCCTTTGAAGACCGATGACCAGGGGCCCAGGGGAGCTGGGCTGAGCCTGATTCGTATCCTCTTGTCAGTGTCTCCTGGGCTGACGGGAGACCCAGGCTTTCAGGCCGGGGTTCACCGCTCCCCAACCCCAGTCACAGCTGTGTGACAGGGTCAGATGCTCAGCTGGGAGACCTGGGATGAGCCTGACCCTGTGTCAGGGGCATTATATACCTCGTCACTCAGAGGCAAGTGTGGCTGTGGATGACACAGAAGCAAAGCTCCAGTTCTAGAGACCAACAGAAATCACACCCTGGGGCATGCAGTAGAGGTCTGGGGCGGCAGCTCCACATTCTCAGGGGTGCAGTTCTGTCTTCCTGCTCTCCCATTCACATAGCCTCCGCCTCAGGCTCCAAGAT
>RJWM01039196.1:0-16257 GCA_004363535.1 Dasyprocta punctata | reverse complement strand
CCTGCTGCTCCAAAGTGTATCGTGTTGGTGCTACTTGAACCCTCGGAGCCAGAAAACGGCCAAACACCTGCACTTTGTTCCTCTTCTTGTTAGTTTAATGGAAAGTCACCTTGACTATTCTGTCAAAGAGGACAAAAACAGCCTCCTCTTCGTTAAATTTTGGGCTTGCTATGCTCTCTGTGTCTTAGTGTACAATGACTTATCTTTACTAAAGGAGCTTAAAGACTACAGTGCTCTAAAATATAATTTGCAAATACTGGCTTCAGAGACTTGGTCGGGATGGCCTGAGAATTTTGCAGAAATGCTGTATCACCTAACTTGCCTTTACAGCAATTAATTTCTTTAAATCAGTTACATTTTGCGGCCCTCTATGCCATTGTACTATCTTGGTAAGAAACCTGAAATGGATAATAAAAGGTGATGCATTATTCTTTTGTGTTATCTTTTGTAGTTGAAGAGAAATAAAATAAAAATAAAGATATTAGCCGGGTGTGGTGGCGCACGCCTTTAATCCCAGCACTCGGGAGGCTGAGGTAGGAGGAGCATTGTGAGTTCGAGGCCCGCTTGGGCTACGACGGGAGCACAAGGCCGGTCTGAGCTACACAGTGCGACCCTGCCTCAAAAAAATTAGGGCTGGGAGTTTGGCTCAGTGGCTTAAGCACTTGTCTGGCAGGCGTGAGGCTGTGAGTTCAATCCCCAGTGCCGCAAAGAAAAAAAAAAAAAAAGAAGAAAAAAGAAAAAAAAAGATATTAAAGCATACATATATAATGGGGAATATGCATAGTAATAAAACTGTACAGCTAAAATACTTTTGCCATGTATTACACAAAGTCTCAAGAGATTGTTTCTGTCCATTGTCTACCATTAAATCAAGAAACTATTTTTTAATATCTATTTGAAGTTGATTAAGAACTTGTACTTCACTATTTCTTTTTCATGGAGGAAAAAGCCTATGCTGGGTTCTTATAATACCCTATGCTTCTGTGGTAAAAAACAAAAAGAAATTGAAAGTTTTAAGAAGTTACCTTGTTCCCAAAATAATGGCACATTCTTGTAATCCTAGCACTAAGGCGGCAGAGCCAGGAGACTCATTGTGAGTTCGAGGCCAGCCTGAATTACATACTGAGTTCAAAGCCAGTCCGAACTACATAGCGAGATACTGTCTTAAAAAAAAAAAATTAATTAAGTTTGTAAAATGGGAACTCACTAGAAGACATGTTACCTATGCAACTGTTAGGAACAATGGTTTGGGGAGTTACCAGGCAATATCTAGGGTTCGGGGTACAGCTCAGTGATAGAGCACTTGCCTAGCATACATAAGGCCCAGGGTTCAATCCCCAGCCACCACTCCCACTACTCCAAAAAAGGAAAGAAAAGATAAAAGTTGTGCCTGTTTGTAGTTATACTACACCATCTCTAGAGAAAGCTATATCCATCAGAGTGTTCTTTCAACTTTCGCAGATGAGAATTTCAACTGAGCTATGCTTTCATGTAATGCTTCTGCCCCTCACAAAGGGAGCAATACGACTGTGCATTTTCCTCATCCTCACCTTACTTCTTGGAGGAACCTTGTGAGGGCTGTTAATCTCATTATTTTAGTCACTTTCTCATCGCTGGGACAAAATACCCAATGCCCACAACTCAAAGAAAGAGAGGGGGTTTTTTTGTTTGTTTGTTTTGTGGCACCAGGGATTGAACTCACAACCTCGCGCCTGTCAGACAGGCACTCAAGTCACTGAGCCAAACTCCCAGCCCAGGTTTTTTGAGGGAGGGTCGCACTGTGTGGCTCAGGCTGGCCTTGCACTCGCATTGTAGCCCAAGCTGGCCTCGAACTCACAACGCTCCACCTACCTCAGCCTCCCAAGTGCTGGGATTAAAGGCATGCACCACCACGCCCGGCAGAAAGAGAGGTTTACTTTTGCTCTTGGTTTTATTTTAGTCCATGGTCAGCTGACTGCAGGGCAAAAACAGGCTGGCAGAGGGGCATGGCAGAGAAAACAGTGCAGCCAGGAAGCAGAGAAAGAAGGGAGGAGCTGGGAAGAAGAACATACCCCCAGTGATCCACCTCCTAATAGCACGTTCAGTTGTGAACTCATCAGTGGGTGAATCCATGAGGAGTACAGCACCCTATAATCCATTCATAAACCCTGCTTTCCAAGACTCCACTTCTGAACACATGAGGATTTTGAGAGACAGTCTAGATCCTAGACTGTAACACTCATCATCATATAGGGTGCCTTCAGGGGGGAATTTTCTCAAAATTTATGAGGTGGGATCAAAACAGTGAGTGTTTAAATTTTTTCTCACATACTACAGTAGAAGACACACTGCCATTAATCTCCCTCAAAATCCTCTCTCTCCCTTCAAATACACTTGCTCCGTCATTCCTGCCACTTTCTGAAGCAGTTCTGGAAGTCCTCTTTCATGAGTGTCTTCAGTTGTGCTGTTCCAAATGGATTCAGAATGTTCATCTTTCATGGTCATTTTGACTTTGAGGAAGAGGTTGCACGGCAACAGATCTGGGGAATAAGGTGGATGAGCACACGCTGTAATGTTTTTATTTACAGAAATTGCTATAGCATAAGTGATGTGTGACATGGAACATTGTTATGATGAAAAATGAAACTTTTCCTCATTTTTTAGACCATTTTCTAAGCACTTAGTTTCTCTTTTTTTTTTTTTTTTTTTCTTGTACTGGGAATCTAACTCACGACCTCGCGCTTGCAGGCAGGTACTGTGCTGCTGAGCTATATCCCTAGCAGCACATCATTTCTTACCTGCTCTAATATACCCTGCACCAATAGCAACACTGTCACCACCACCAGGCACACTTGCACCTTCTTCACCATCATGGCCACACTGCCAGCTGCCTAGCTCCCTGCTAGTTTCTACAGGGGTGGCATTGGCTCCACGGGGAACCTTCCTACCTCCAGTCAGGGCCATCACTACCATCAGAAGTCCCTGGCGCCCTCATGGCTTGTCCCAGCCCCAGCAGCTTGACAATCAGCTATGCCAATCACTTCCAGCACTGGTTCTCCAGATCATCCTTATTCAGTTTCCCCTTCCTGCCTTTCAACCCTGTGTGCAACAAGGACTAAGTCAGCACGCAACATTATGGTGGCAGATCCACCTTCCCTGTGGTGCTCACCCCTACAGTGGCAGCAGGACCCTGGGCCCCATACTGGGTCAGCATTCCATGAGCACAGTGCTGCCCATGCAGAACTTTCTGGCACAGCTGGCAGACATGCACCAGACTCAAGCACTGGCCAACAGCAGCAATAGTCCTAGTCCCCGCAAAAGCAACTATACAACTATAGGGCAAACTGTCACCACATTTAGGCCTGCAAGCAGCTGTCCATGAACTTTGACTGACAAGGTACTATTAGGTTAAAATTTGACTCTTTGATAGAAAGTCCATACTCCAAAGACTGATTTTTATTTATTTTTATTTTTATTTTTTTGTCAACAGAAATTATTAGGTCATGGGAACATAAGGAAAACTAAACACAAAACTGAGAAATCAAGATGCTATTGAGTTTGATATTTTTAATTCAACAGTGCTTTACATTACTACACTGAACAAAAAAATCTAGCTTAGACATGCATCAAACTCAATTTTATTGTCTATACTCTAGATTAGAGCTTGAAGTCAAGACTTACTGATGAACCTCTCCACGACTGGTGACATAGTCCTTGTCTTGGTTGCTTTTCTTGTTTCTGAGACAAAATTCCAGATTCTAAAGTTAAAGGAGGAAAGGTTTATTTTGGCTCACAGTTTGTAGAGGTTTTAGTCCATAGTTACTTGGTTCCAAGGATGTCATTGCATAGGAGAAACAGTCCATGGCAAAGCAGGCAAGAGGCAGCATGCAGCTGTCTTCTATCTATCCCTTTATATTCCATGATTGGTGCCATCCACACCCAGGGTGGAGCTTCCACTATCCACACCTGGAACTATGCTACCAATCAGTGGGTTAATTTAGTACCATACATCCTTAGTCCCAGTATCACACACCCAAGATCCTGCCAACTCTGAAAAGCCCCATCTATGTGTCCATGTATATGAGCCTTTGGGGGGATATCTAGATACAAGCCACAATACTCATCTACACCTCAGTGCAGAGACCCCTGCTTCCCGAAGTGTATCCCATCGCTGGTCCTTCTAGTTTCACACAGACCAGGGCAGCTACACACAGTCTGTTCAAGATTGAAGGTTGGCATTCTCCATGAATCCTCTACGTTGACCTCTGAACACCCCTGGCTTAGAGATAATGTCAAGGTTATTTTGTTTTGGTTTGTTTTTTCTCAGGTGTCTAGGCACTAATCTCTGGGATTTTTAAGGCTTTTACTGTGAAAGAACATAACCTGATGTAGATCTCTGCAGTTTGGCAAACAGACTCTCCTGAGACTCATTAGCATGAAAGTCATCAATAATTCACAGCTATTCAAATAATGCATCGTTACTCGATTTAGTCCACAAAGGTATGTCCTTCTGGCCTTCAAATACTTGTAGCAGTTCCAGGTGTTTAATTTTTTTTCTAGCAAATAAATTTCGACTGCATTAATAAACAGAAGTAGTTCATTCTCAACAACTTCATGGTTAAGAGTATGAGTGCCAGAGAATCCAGTCATCTGACTTGAGCTCCTACCTTCTGAGTGGTGGCTTCGAACCTGCCCTCTCTGCTGTAAACCAACTCCTGCAGGACAAGAACAACTCAGTTTTATGAGTTTCTGTGGCCAATGCTCCTCATTCTTAGGGAAGCTGGCAAGTTATGTCTTACCTGGACCCCAACCCAGGGCTAATGCCAATAGGGTCACACTCAATAGGAACCCAGTCTCACAACATAGGAACACTTTCTCCTGCTGGCTTCTCTTATTTTTGACTGTGTGTTGATAGTTCAAGCCATTAAAATTACCTGGAGAACCTGAATTGAATATAAAGTGGCAAGACTCAGAGAGACACTTGGTGGACACAGCCTAGAACTAAGAAGTCCCATTTTTAAGTAGGAAGTGAACATCCCCTCACTCTAGGCCTCTACATTTCAACCCACAAAAATGAGAGCATTTCGGTCTCGAACTTAAGAACTGAAATCTTCAACCTCAAAGAAATTTTCTTCTCAAAAAATTTTTCAAAAATATATTTGTAGCCATGCCTAGTGGTGCATGCCTTTAATCCCAGCACTCAGGAGGCTGAGGCAGGAGGATTGTTGTGAGTTCGAGACCAGCCTGGGCTACGAAGTGAGTTCAAGGCCAGGCTAAACTGCATAGTGATATCCTGTCTTAAAAAATAGGCAGGGATTTAGCTCAGTGGCATAAGTGCCTGCCTGGCAGGCATGAGGTTGTGAGTTCAATCCCTGGTACCAAAAAACAAAAAAACAAACAAAAAAAAAATATAAAATGGATGTATATATATTTATATATAATTATAACTAACTTTATAATTATATATTTTAAATATATGTATTTTACAATATATATTTTTTATAAAATATATACTTATAAAATATATTTTTAATAGATATTTAAAATATATATATATATTGGTCTTTTTGAGACAGATCTCATTATGCAGTTCAGGCTGGCACTGAACTCACTTTAGCTCCAACTGGTCTTGAACCTGTAATGATCTTCCTGCCTCAGCCTCCCAAGTGCTAGGATTATAGGCATGTACCACCACACTTGGCTAACATTTAAAATATTAAAGCCTTCAATATTAAAGTATTGATTTGAGACCAGGCTACAAAGTGAGTTCAAGACCAGCCTGAACTGCATAGTGAGACCCTGTCTCAAAAAATAGGGCTGGGAATTTAGCTCAGTGGCCTAAGCAATTGCAAGGTTGTAAGTTCAATCCCTGGTACACACACAAAAAATTAAAGTATTGCTTGACAAAGTCTTGTCAGTTTTTTCAGTTGAATATCTGTTAAGAAGAAAATCACATTCTTAAACTAGGACAGTCTCGAGTAATTGTTGTAAATCAAAAGAACACCCTATAGTTCAAGATATTGTAATATGCGGCTTCAAAATTTGAAATCAGTTTCCTGACTACAAGAACACTAGAGCAAAAAGTTGTTACATTTTTTTATGAAAGGTTTTTAGTAGAATTTTATAGTGTTATTTTAGGAGAATTTTATTACTATGAAATGCAGAATCAACCAACTTCAGTATTCTTTATTCATGGTATACAGTACTACATACAATTTTCAAGTCATGGTGATGTTTATTACAACAGCAGTTAGGGGGATGTTATATTAATCTCTCTCTTAACTATAAACACTACAAAATGGTAAATAATGAGAGCTGGCACAACTCTGTCCTAAAAGAGTACCAGAGTGGAATTTGCCATATTATGTTAAAGGAAGACTTACAGTGCTCACTGATGTTTATGATTTTAATATTTCTGAAGGCCATTACAGTGGCTTGGATATGTGCTGAAAGCCAACTTTTGTTTGGTTTGGTTGGTTTGCTTTGGTTTGGTTTGGTCTGATCTGGCTTGGTTGGTTTTTTTGAGAGGGTCTCACTGTGTAGTCTAGGCTGGCCTTGAATTTGCAGCAATCTTCCTGCCTCAGTTGGAAATACAGGCAAGTACCACCAGGTCCAGCAGAAATCCAAATTTTTAAACTTTCTGGTTTTTTAAACAAAGAAATATTTTAAATAAACCTTATCACAGTAAAATTGTTGGAAACTGTCTCATAGCAAAAGAAAAATAGTTCATACCATTAAAATTTTCAGTTTTTTGTTTCAGTGGTCCATATAGAAGAATGAAAGTTGCCTGTTGTTATCCTTATAACTCCTTGGGTAAATATTAGAAGTTAACCTGAAATACAACAAAAATTTCAAGGAGAAACTTCCATTTGAAATATGACACTTACAGTTGAAGTAATGAGTCTTGACTCGCAGCTGTGTCTGCCATCAAAGGCCCTTAGAAAACCTGCAGTTTATTTAAAAGCATGTATGTGGGGACCTCACCAACTAGGCTGTCCTGAAAGAATGAGATACACAACCTGAGTGAGCCCTTTGCTGCACTGCAGAGTAAGTGCAGGCAGAACCATCTCTGATGAGTCTCTCTCACAGCACTCCAGGCGGCTAGTGTTAAAAGCATTGCACCAGTAGGACACACAATGCACTGGCTCTGCTGAGTCCTGTTCCTGGAGCCCACCCTGGTCCCAGTGCTATGACAGCCACAGCTGCAGCATCTATGATCTCCACAAGATGACTGGAGGCTGCCAGGCATGGTGGGGCGCACCTGTAAGCCTGGCACTGGGCAGACTGAAGCAGGAGGCTCATCAGGACTTGGAGGCCAGCCACAGCGATAGAACGTTTGCCTAAAAGTCACCAGCTGTGATGTTCCTAAGGAGCACAGGCTGGCCTTGGCCCCTCTCCCCGCCCAGGGAGTGATGCTGCTGGGCTCCGCCCTGTAGGAGCTGGGCCACATTGTCCTTGATCCACTCCCTTAGTCTTCTTCATGCTTGCTAATGTCTTGTCCAATACCTTGCTGGTCTACATCCTGGAAACTGGTGATACTGTAATACCTGCATGAGACTTAAAGCTTGTAAGAGAAACTGTTTCCTTGCTAAACCTGGTCCCTAGGATAGGCATATGGAAACTGAGCAGGGCGGGCAGTCCTTTCCAAAGCTGGTGACTCCCAAAGAACAAGTCAGGTGACAGTGAAAGCCACGGGGTCTAAAGAGGCTGGACCGTTGAACAGTCCAAAGGACCTGCAGGAAAGCAAGCATCTTTAAACACTAGCAATATTGTTGGAGGCCAAATCCCTGCCTGCTACCTGGGAGGTGAGGAGTATGCCCAGACCCAGCTCCAGCCTTGAGACAGCTGCTGAGCCCTCGTCATGTGTTAGTTCTCATGGGTACACAAAGACAGGGCATCTGTACCAAAGCTGAACACCTTCGAACTGGACAGTTTTCCTTTAGGAGTGAAGGAAAATTCTCCCATTTTGTCAGTTCTCATGTAACCTTATATTTTTAAAAGAACACTTCTGTGAATATGTAATAGTCTGCTAGTTTGATTTTGAATTGTAAATGCCATGTATTCTGTTTGGGGGGTTTTATGTTTCATACTTTGCTAAAAAGGAAACTACATTTTTAGAATGTTATGCATAAACTTAGTGTACTGAAAATAATCTTTTAAAAGGAAACAAAATATAAGGCTTTATAATATTGAGAGTTCATCACAGTGTTCCTGGGGACAGACTGAGCTTGCACAATTCTATCAATTCCAAAAATCCCAATCGACGTCACCCTGATGTTGAATTTTCTTCAGCAAGAGAACAAGGCGATTTCCACTGAGAATTCTGAACTTTGGTCTCAGGATATAGATCCAAGTTTCACCTCCGTGATGACGTTTCTTAAAAAGCTGGAATCTGGAACAACCCAATAGTGCCTCTATTTCATTTCCAGTGAAATTAACAAAAGTTCATGCTAATGCATTGTTGGTGACTTTTAAACACTCCTTCTCTCAACCACAGCTTACAAACGACTGCACCACACAAGTTGAAACTTAACACACACCATTACTGAGGCTCTACACACTGCTTCTCATATTAAAGATTCTCGCTTTTCTGTTAGGTTGGTTTCAGCAGCCACATTCACCACCTTTTGAGCATACCTCTAGTAGAAAGGCTGTTTTGCTAAGCACTTTTTATTCTTTGTGGCTTTTGTGAACTATGCAATGCAGTTTCTCAAACTGGAATCCAGTTTATGGGACTACATTGAGAGCTGAAAATCAGAGGCCCCATTTAGAGACTTGTGACACTATTAATACTTTTTAAAATATCTTTTAAACCAGGCATGGTGGTTGCACACCTATAACCCCAGCAATCAGGAGGGTGAAGCAGGAGGAGCCTGTGAGTTGGAGCCAGCCAAGGTTACACAGTGAGTTTAAGGCCAGCCTAAGCCACACAGTGAGACTTGTGTCTCTAAATAAATAAATAATGATGGTTATTTCAGTATTTTTCATGGCCAATGATTTCTTTCTTTGTAGAACTGATTTCCCTGGAGTTGTTTTGTTCTTAAATTTTTTCTCTGAGACAAGGTCTTATCAAGGAGTCCAGGCTAGCTTAGAACTCACTATGGAGTCCAGGCTAGCTTCAAACTCACAGCGATCCTCCTGTATCATGCTGGAATTATAGGTATGTACCACCATACCAATCCCTTGTTCTTAATTTTCTGTAGTTATCAGTGTTATTCCCATGCTTTCCTCTACATGCTTAATGTCTCAATAGTTGTTATGGTTTGTGTTTGGATGGCCTTCCCAAGCCTCATGCAGTCATGGAGGTGGCTGAATCTAGCATTTGTGATTGGTGCATTGTCTAGCGCTGGGATTGGCAGTGGGAGTGCTGCACCTTCCTAGGGGCAGAGCCAGCATACACTATAAGGGAGGGAAGGAGCATACTTTCCCTTTCGCTCTTGTCACTTGTGGCCGCCATGAACAGCTGCCCACCAACCATGCCACTTTGCCTTGGAGCCAGCTGAATATGTACTGAAACATCCAAAAACTGTAAGGAAAATAAACCTCTCCTTGCTTCACTTTGGGCATCAGGTATTTTGTCTCAACAATGAGAGAAAAGTAACCAAGACAATAGTCCTACACAAGTAACTGTCAGCTCAAGTTTCTTCTTAAATATAGCCCACCATCATGGAGACCAGCAGCCTCCAGCTCCTATCTGGGCCAGCAGCTGGCTAACAAATACAATCTGCTAAAATATATAAATACACACTTCAGGAAAAGAAAAACTGGCATAAACACTTTAATACTAAGTGTATTGAACTATCATGAGATAAATACAAGTAACCTTTGGTCTCTACAATTACAAGAGATGCTCAAAGTGGTGGTCATTAGCTTTTGACATTAATTAGCATGGTAAACTGCTGCTGGGGTAACCTTGGTCTTTGAGATTGATACACATGCATTTTTAGTTTCTTCAAGGGCCACTGGTGCAGTGGGTTTCTGTGATATAAGACATCCTCCAGGGTCTCCCACATGAGGGTAACACCATCTGTTGAAAAAGTAGACTCGAACCGGGCGTGGTGACGCACGCCTTTAATCCCAGCACTCGGGAGGCTGAGGTAGGTGGAGCGTTGTGAGTTCGAGGCCGGCTTGGGCTACAACGCGAGTGCAAGGCCGGCCTGAGCTACATAGTGCGACCCTGCCTCAAAAAACCAGGGCCGGGAGTTTGGCTCAGTGCCTTAAGCGCCTGCCCTGGCAGGCGCGAGGTTGTGAGTTCAATCCCCGGTGCCGCAAAAAAAAAAAAAAAAAAAAGAAAAGAAAAGAAAAAGTAGACACTTCTTTTCCCCCTTATGTGTGTATATGTTTTTTTGGTAGATTGTGTATTTAGGAGTTTCCTTCAATATCCATACACCCTGCCACACCTCTATGTTGAAGCTTGGGCGTCCTGTACACTGTCCTGCGTCTCTGCTTCAACCTCACAACTGAATTTGGAGATTTTCTAATACTTTACTAAGAAAGACACAGGAGGTAGAAATTTGAGAACCTGCATGCGCAAATGATGTCTTTACTCTTCATTTGATCAACAATTTAACTTTAGCCTGTCCCTAAGCCAAGAGGAGCAGCAGAAAAGAGCAACACCCCAAAGCAAGGGAAGAGCTGAGCCACATACATTATCTTTCTGAAGTCACCAATCAGGTAAGTCACCCCACTGAAACTAGGAGCTGCCTGCTGCAGGAAAAGTGTCAGAAACAGAAAAGCATACATGCAACTCACTAAAAATGTAAAAACTAGTGCTAAGACAGAAAAAAAAAGAGCTGCTCTTTCTCTTTGCAGATTTCTATCTATATACAATATGCATATATACCTCTGTTGGTTCTTGCTAACACATAGAAACATCTACACACACTAATCAGTTACCTCAGATTTAGTTCTAAAGTTTATTCATTTCTGCTGCTTAAGAGTGTGAAGGACCAGAGTATAAATTTATATAGCCAGTCCTATACTGATGGACATTTAGGTTATTTCCAGTCTCTCCACTATGGATTGACCCTGGCTCTTCGCATTAAGCTCTATCCTCAGCTCACTTTAAAATTTTGAGACAGGATCCAGCTAAGTCACTAAGTTGGCCAGGCTGGGCTTGAATTGGTGCTCCACTTGCCTCAGGCTCCCACAGTGCTAACTGCAGAGGTACATGGCTTGCTATCCTAAATTCATGTTTCCCCAGCATTTGCTTGCCCACAAGCAATTTGGAGAAAAGGCTTTGATTGCAAGGTCTTTATCTGGGAGATGATTTCACAAGCCAGCAACAGAGAAGGAAGGCAGTGAAAGATGTGCTGGGAAGCAAGCACTGTAGTTACATGGACTTTTTAACCTGCTGGGGAACCATCCTGGTGAACATACCACACGCACCTCCACTATTCCACCCAGAGGACCCTGGACCTCAGCTATTCATACACTAATTCCTTTTTTGGTTTAACTACAAAACCTGGAAGTCTGAGGTTTTTTGAAGGAAGCATTTTCTAAACAGTTTGAGGATCCCAAGGCAGTATTTGACTCATGAGAATATATACTTTTTTTCTGGTAACTTTAATGTCTTTAGACAGGATAAATTGCCCATGGGGTAATCCTGAGGGGACTGCAAATCAATCTTCTCCAGGAGTGGTAATGTAAGCTGGGCTCTGCCAATTCTACTGTCTTAGGGAACTGATTTTCAGGCAAAGTGATGAAAACAGAAAAATCATTGCAGTCAGCATCAATTTTCATTTGGTTAAGTGTTATTCAAAGAGTTTTTAATGTTTATGAAGCCAACTTATTTAGTTCATGTTGTATCCTCTTTGAGAAATCTTTGCCAAACCTAGTTACTAAGCTTTGTCCCTAGTTTCTTCTAGAAGTCCTATAATTTTAACTTACATTACTTTAAAAATTCTCTTCTAACAATCTATTTTGGCATTTCAAAAAGCTTTCTATTGCCAAATCATCCTATTCTACTTATCTTTTCTATTAGCTGTCAGCTTATTTTCCCTCCTCCAACCCAGAATATGTTTTCTTAAAACTAACCCACTTGTTCTTTATTGCTATCTTTAGACTAGTGGCCCATATTTAAAACAGACAGTCACACTAACACAGTAGCTACTAGCTTCATGTGGCTACTTAAAAACAAAATTAAAGTTTACGTTCCTCATTCACACTGACATTCCAAGTGCTCAGTAGCTAGTGGCTACCATACTGGACAGCACATATTTTCAAATATATTCTCAAAAGTGCTACTGGACAACGTTGTATTAGTAATAGCTTTCATTTTTTACTACAGTGCAGGCAGAAGGCTTAGAAGTGATAGTTCAGGACCCTTTACTATAAGGTTTTAATCCTCCCAATAACACTATAAGGTAGGTTCTATCCCAAAACTAAAGAAGAGGTTCTATAAAGGAACTTAAAACTAGTCGTATGCTTTTCACAACAGTGGACCCTTCACTTACAAACTCAATTTGTTCTCAAGGGCTGGTTGGTTGTAACTCAAGTTGTCAACTGAAGACTCAGGCTCCTTTACACAGCCTTCAGTGTCTCCTGTATACAGGCAGATTTCAGTGTCCTTAGACAGACACTGGCCCAGGATTTCTCAATTAATCCCATACAGGGCAGGATGCTGTAATGTTCCTTCCAGAACTCTTTAAGGATTAAATCTGTATCTGAGACCATCTGGAAGTGTAAGTGGCCAGCATTCAGGTCATAACTTGAGACTTTAGTCGTAAGTTAAAATAAAATTCCGGTCATAACCCCAGTTTTTAGTATGTCAGGTCAGTCATAACTTGAAGGTCTACTGAAAATATATTCAATCCCAATGCTGTATACTTTGCAACAATGTCCCTTATTTTGTTCTTCCTTTCCTTCAAAACAAAGTATGCATAGAAAACCCCTCATTAATCTTAACTCACTCCTTTTTTTTTTTTTTTTTTTTTTTTTTTTTTTTTTTTTTTTTTTTTTTTTTTTTTTTTTTTTTTTTTTTTTTTTTTTTGCAGCACTGGGGATCAAACTCACAACCTTGCACCTGCCAGGGCAGGTGCTTAAGCCACTAAGCCAAACTCCCAGCCCTGTTTTTTTTTTTTTTTTTTTTTGAGGCAGGGTGGCACTATGTAGCTCAGGCCAGCCTTGCGCTCGCATTGTAGCCCAGGCCAGCCTTGAACTCACAACACTTCTCCTACCTCAGCCTCCCGAGTGCTGGGGTTAAAGGCGTGCGCCACCACACCTGGCTTCTTAACTTACTCTTACTTCTTGAATATGTGAACAGAAGTTGTATAACCTTTAGGGACAGTAGTACTCTCCCTACTGGACTTTTACTGTTTCCCCCCAACTTTGCTTCTAAAAGGACCATCTTTATCACCCATTGCTTCCATAAAGAATACCACCTAGTCAAGCCCTTAGTTCACTAATCAGATCCACTCAGGGAAACTTGTGGAAAACAGATTGTTGTGCTACAGTTCAAAACTACTCAGTAAGAGTATCTGAGAATGGGGTCTGAAACACACTAATACAGTGTACAATCAGGTTTGGGTTGAGAGTCAAAACCTCAATTATCTCAGTCTACATGGGATAAATTCATCTTTCCCTCATTTTTTCCAAGATAGCAACAGTTAGCAAACAATGTAACAGCACAGAAATAAGACACATTTTCTGTAGACTCCTCACACTTCATTCTTCCAAGATATACAATGTTTAACAGGAAATCGAAGTTTATTTATCACATCATATACACAAGTCATACCTGACAACCAAGTGAAAATATTATTTACATAACACACATTTAAAATATATAGTATTTGAATACAATATTAGGGTTCCAGGAGTCAAAGAAATGTGATTCCAGTGTTTGCATTAAGTAGTCATTTACTCTGCTACACAGAACTAGAGTGGAAGTAAACGTTGGCAGTGTATTTCTCAAGAGTCAAATATCAATGAACTTCATGTACTTGGCTTTGCATCTGTTGAAGAAGATACAGTTTCTTCACACGTGGCACTTTCTGAGTCTTCCACTTCAGAATCCTCAGCAATTTCCTCTTCAGAATCAAATTCCTGGCTATCCGATGATTCAGAGCCATTCCGAGGTTCGCTGGACAGTCTCTTTTAAAGAATAAAGCAGTAATACATTGTAAAAATTTTAAAAACTCAAGTCCATTGTCAGTATACTAATGCAAATGACCCTCAGTATTGTATTGAGTTTTTTTATCTTGCCCCTCAATAAAATTCACTTACAAACAATACGTCTTATGTCTGTACCATGCTGGACTAGATCAGCAAAATCAATGTTTAATAATGTGCCAATTTTTTAAACCACTTGTTCTCAACTTTTTTTTTTTGGTTCTTTGAGACAGAGTCTCACTGTGTAGTTCAGACTGGCTTTAAATTCACTATGTAGCTCAGGCTGGCTTCACACCTGCAGCAATCCTCCTGCCTCAGCCTCCTAGTGCTGGGATTACAGAAGTACATCACCACATCTGGCTCAAAGCACGATTTTAAATGGTACTTCTCTAATGGGATGAAATGAGAAAACAAATGTTCTAAATTTCCAAACAACTGTAGAACAATACAGTATAGTAGTACCTCTATAATTCTCTCCACAATTCTGGTTGCAAACTAGACTGGATGAGAACCAAATCAAATTTCTCCATAAGGTCAACACTGAACTAACCATTGAAAAAAAAACTTCTTTTTTGTTTTGTGGGGAGACAGTGTCTCACTATGTAGTTCAGGCTGGCCTTGAACTCCCAGGATCCTCCTGCCTCAGCCTCCTAAGTGCTAGAATTATAGGCATGCTCCACCATGCACAGCCTAATTATTGAAATTTGATTTGGTTCTTGTCCAACCTGATTAGCAACCAGAATCTCAGAAATTTCTGATTCGAACTCGTGATTCAGTGTACCACTGTACTTTTAAGGCAGTTAAGAGTGTACCTCAAATGAAAACTCAAAACATTAATTCTGTCATGGCTCTTAAAATGTTAAGGCTACAATTCACCAGAGAAGTTTTGATCTGAAAAACTTTCCATCAGTAAGGTAGAACTTTTTTTTCCTTCAAACATGTCATAAAACCTATTTTAAGCCTAAGTTATGAAGACCATTCTAATGAACACAGCTACTTCCAAATTTTAAAAAAACCAGATAAAACTACCAAACTTATTTTAGTGTACCAGTTAAGTTTGTAAGTGAAAGTTAATGTCATTCTGGTATAAAATTAAAGTGAACACCACCTACAAATGTCAACTATGAAATATAATTTTCCATATGTTTTTCAGAATGTAGGCATTACTATCCCATTTTACAGATGACAATTAAGCCCCAACAGGATAAATAACTTGTCCTAATCAAGACACTTAATGGTGCTAAGCAAAGAGCTAAGACTCAAACACCAAACCCAAGAAATCTGATTCTAGATCACAAACACTGATCATACTATTCCTCAACTTTATAGAAAATCAGATGCCTCTGAATCAAGTGAATATTAAATTACCTACCTCTATTACCTCTGCCATATACTGTACATGTTCTGCTACTTCTGCCAATTCTTTATTCTCCTTTTTCAGACGGGCAATTTCATTGTCTTTTTGTTCAATTTCTTTATGAAGCTATATAATATAAATATAAAGTTCAATATTGCATAGATTTGCTATGCTATAAACCAAATTATATACCCCTATCTATATAACTGATAGACACATGTAGCATAAAGTTGGTTCTCAATAAAACAGGATTCATTCTGAAGGATAATTTTGGCAACTGAGTTATTTTTGTATTCAACTTGTCTTTGGCCAGCATTAAAGCTAGTTTACACTGTTCTAACCTAATATGCTACACATCAAAAGGAAAACAATTCTAGGAACTTTTTATTGGGGCAGGAGGTTGAGATAGTTCTCACTATGCAGCCCAGGCTGGCCTCCGACAGTGATCTTCCTGCCTTGGAGCCTCCTGATCACTGGGATTACAAATTTGTGCTCTACATTCAGCTCTAATCCTGGAAACTCTTTGCACGGTACAAATTATAACTAATACATACTTTCTCATTTTCCTTAAGGGTTTCATAGAGAGCTTTCCTCCGTTTTTCTGCCACTTCTTTCCAATATTGAGAAGATGGATTTTCTGAAATAAATTAATGTTTTACATATAACTTTAAAAATCATTACTGTAAAAACCGAATGCTCTTCTATAGAAAAAAAAATTCCAACCTTTTTTGTTTTCTATTTTACTTTTCCCATATTGATTTCAATGTTTCAGAATTGTAGTAGAAATACAAGCAATATACATATATCAA
>RJWM01039195.1:0-16261 GCA_004363535.1 Dasyprocta punctata | reverse complement strand
TATTTAAGCGAAGAAAAACAAAACAAAACAAGAGACATATATAACAAAGACAACAAGCAAAAGAGACAAACAAATGACTAGAGTAAATACACAATAGTAACATTGAAGGTTTACAAAACCGGGTGATAGAAGCTTGATAATGGTTGCAATATTACACATCATTATCTTTGAAATGGTTACTTACATTAACAGATATAGAGATGCAAGATTGATCTAATCATATGAGTATTAATTTTTCTTTCTCAATAATGAATACATTCAGCAGTGTTCTTTTTAGTTATCTTACATATACATATATACAGATTTCTATCTTCTCTTCTTCCCTTTTCTCTTTCTGCCTTTTCCCTTCCCGATTACCTTTGCTCTTTGAGCTGTTTTTTACCCTTACGTAGTATTTATTATAGATTTTGAATCATATATACTTTTCCATTTCTTACACTAGGGAGACAATACGGTATTTATACATGTGGATTTCATTTATCTCACTTATGAGTATGGTCTCAAGTCGTGACCATTTACTTACAAAAGTCTCAATGCTATCTTTCTTAATAGCTGCGTAGTACTCCATTGTATAAAAATACCACATCTTTTTTATCCATTCATTGATTGATGGGCACTTGGGTTGTTTCCAAGATCTGGCTATTACAAACTGGGTTGCTATAAACATGGGTGCACAGATATCACTGTGGTATGATGTTTTCAATTCTTCTGGGAAAATGCCCAGAAGAGGGATAGCTGGGTTGAATGGGATCTCTAATCCTAGTTTCTTGAGGAATCTCCACACTGACTTCCACAGTGGCTGCACCAGTCTACACTCCCATCAACAGTGGAGAAGAGTTCCTTTTTCCCCACAGCCCCTCCAGCATTTGTTGACGGTTGATTGTTTAATCTTGGCCATTCTTTCTGGAGTGAGATGGAATCTCAGTGTTGTTTTAATTTGTATTTCCCCAATGACCATTGATGTTGAACATTTTTTCATATATTTATTTGTCATTTGTATTTCTTTCTCTGAGAAGTGTGCATTCATCTCAGATGCCCATTTTTGGATTGGGTCCTTGAATTTTAGGGGCCTGATTTCTTTTAACTGTTTATATGTTTTAGGATGTCGCAGGGTCCCTGCAGAGCATTGTTCAGTCCAGAGCGAGTATCAGGAGCGTTGTAAGAGGGAAAGCCTGGAAATGACCAGACTTCTGTTCTTCCTTCTCTTCTTTTCTTCTTCCCTTCCAGCCCTCCTCCTGTCCCTGCCTATCTTCTCACCTGCTTTCAGCATCTGTATCCCCAAAAGTAGCCCAGACACATTTTCACTTTCTTATGCATGTGGAATTTCTCTGCACACTGCTTGTTCATCCTGTTTATCATGTCATACTTTATTTTGATGCTGCAATAGCTGTTATGGGTACAAAACACACTGTTTTCCTCCTCCAAGGCATGGCTCATTGAGCATTGTAATGTAAGGCATAAGTGTTTGTTATGGTGTGGTCAGTCTGATGGCCCTTACTAAACCCTCATGTAATCATGGATGGGGCTTAGTCTGGCATTTGTGATTGGTTTGTTATTCAGCACTGGAATTGGTGATGTGAATGTTGAACCTGCCCAGAGGTGGAAGAGACATACAGTATAAGGGCTGAAGGAAGGTATGTCTTAACTCTCTTGCAGGTTTGTTTTGCTCTTTAGTGGCTGCCATGAATGCCTGCCTTGCCATGCCACCCTTACTTGCAGCCAGCTGAATATGGACTAAAACCTCCAAGAACTGTAAGACATAAACCTTTCTTAATTTTGGGCATCAGGTATTCAGTCTGGACAATGAGAGAAAAGTAACTAAGACAGAATTTGGTACCACTAGTGGGGTCATTGCTATGACTGTACTTGACTATGTAGTTCAAGAGCCTTTGGAAATGGCTTGTGAGAAGAGTTTGGAAAGGTTAGCTGATGTCACCTGAGTGCATAGATTTGGAATGACTTGGGCTGTTCTACATGGGTGATTCTGGTCAGAGCCCAGAATACCAGAAGACTGATAGAGAGTCTGTTGGTAAGGTTTGGGAGATTTCTGCTGGGAAGAAGGACTACAGTGGTTGTTGGACTTCACACGATGTGTGTTGTGGCTTAGCAGAAAGCTTTTCTGCATTCTGCTTGTGCCCAAAGACTTTGCCTGAGACTGAGATTAAGGGCAACGGACTGATTAATCTGACAAATGAAATTTCACAGCAGTTGAATGCTGAGGAGATAGCCTGGCTAGTGTTGGGGGCTTTTAGCCAGATTTATGCTGTGAATCAAAAGTAAAGAGCCCAGTATGATAGTTTAAAACATTATGAGTTTCACCAGAAACCTGTGGAATATAAAGATAGAGCACAGACCTCAATTTCTGAGAAGGAGCAAAGAAATAAAAATGATGGCCTGGGGGCATCCTGAGAAGCAGTTGGACTGGACCGTTTCCAGCCTCAAGTCAACAAAGGTGAAAGAGTTTGCTCAGAGGAGAAAGCCACAGAGCATAGTGTCTCAGAGTGGCAACAGAGGCAACAGGAGATTCCAAAATGGTGGTGGCCACACCAGATTCCAGAATGGCGACAGCATAGACAAGTTTTCCTCACAATCAGGTTCAGATAGCTCAACAATCTAGGCACTCAACCCTCACAGCTAAGAGAGAGGAAAGCCTGGCTACTGCTCCAGCTGGCAGCAGACCTTGGTGATATCCACATGGTGCTGGTTTAAATGCAAAGAAAATGCACAGCTTCTGCCCCACCTTCAGAGGACAATATGTAATGATATAAGGGTAAAGCCAAGGGTACAATGGAAAACTCAGAAGTTTGGAAAAGCGAGAATATGGATCATCCAAGGAAAGCTACAAAAACTAAGTAGAGTGGGCTTAAGAAAGAAGCTACAGAAGGTAAAACGCCTGAAGTGCTGTGGGGGCGGAGTCGCCCAAGCCTTTTGGAGGCTGCAACCAGATTACTTCAGATACTGAGCATAGAACTCCAGGACTTAATGTTTGCCCTGCTGGATTTTGGACTTGCTTTGCTTCCAGTGCATTGTATTCCTGTTTGAAACTCTTGTTTATCTTGTGCCTTTGCATGTTGGAAGTGTTTAACTTGTTTTCATTTGTATAGGGGGTTATAGTTAAGAGTTTGACTTAGGAGGAGATTTGGGACTTGGACTTTTCAGCAATGCTGACACTCCTAGGACAATGACAACTCATGGAAATGGACTAAATGTCTTTTGTATCAAGGATATACATGAGTCCTTGGGGGGCTAGGGGTGGAACGTTATAGTGTGATCTGTCAGATGGCCCCTACTAAAGCCTCATGAAATCATGGATGGGGCTGAGTCTGGAATTTGTGATTGGTTTGTTATCTGGCACTGGAATTGGTGATGTGAATGTGGCACTTGCCCAGAGGTGGAATCGACATACAGTGTAAGGGCAGGAGGCAGGCACGTCTTAAATCTCTTGCTGGTTTGCCTTGCTATTTGGTGGCCACTGTGAATGCCTGCCTTGCCATGCTGCTCTGCCTTGCAGCCAGCTGAATATGAACTAAAACCTCCAAGAACTGTAAGAAATAAACCTTTCTTTCCTAATTTTAGGCATCAGGTATTCAGTCTCAGCAACGAGAGAAAAGTAACTAAGACAGTGTTCATCTAAACACAGAACAAAACTCACTTTGAAGATTTCAGGCCCACACAGAACCCTAGAGAAAGACTGGATGTTCCTTTGTTATGTAACACCCTGGGAGTCATTGTCCACCTTTGACAGTTGCTGGTTCCAATGTCTCTGATAGTCGATCTCAGGAAGTATAAAGGGCCACACGTTTTAGAAATACTGAAAGTGAAGCTGATAATACAGACATCAGTGTTCTTAATATTTCCCCCATAACAAATACCTGGATAAAATGTTTATCAGTACTAAAGTACAAAAAAGATAATGGAATTTGTGTAATCCACAAGATGTAAATGAAAGTGGCTTCCTCTTAGTGTTAACAGGATACAGAAATGATACTCTATATAATAGTCTACTTTAATTAGACTAAGTACTACAGCAGTCTTGGAGAAGCTTCAGGAAATCTTGGTTTTCTTGATGTTTGCCCTCCTGAAGCTGCATTAACCAATAATATGATTTTAGACTTGCCACTAGATTTTGTGCCCTCAGCTATGTCTTATGAGACCAAGAGAATTTCTGTGGCTTCACCAACACCAGATCACTATTATATTCCTGAACAAATTCATCCATGTGACCAGTTCGTCTGTCATGGGAGAAGTGAGGGAAGAGCACATGGGCTCTGGGTGACGTGCACTGAGATGGCATTGTCTCAGCGCTGTCCCTTAGGACCACGTAGCACACAGTGCTGGGCTCGCCTGATGTGTGTGCACAGGACAGAGGCAGGCGTCCCGGGCCTGCTGCAGCTTCCATAGGCCTGGCTTTCTCCATATGGCAGGACAACGGGACGCTTATGCTCCCCTGGGGCCATTTCTCCTGCACGGTACAAAGGATTTTGTATGAATTTGGGAGTAAAACCCACTGATTTGGGGGAAAAGTAGCCCCTGTAAAGGAAGAAGAGCTTGTCAAGTGGTGGTTAGAATCACAGTTTTATAAATTGATGCTGTTAAATTAATTAAAAAGGAGAAAAATTTTTCAAGTATAATGAACACTAGTAAGTATCCTGATGCCATTATCACATTATTGATATGATTATGCTTATCATCAGTGTCATTACAGAAGTCATGGATTATCAGTGCACAGATCATATGGGCTTTTGATTGGGTTTTTGCTTTCTTTGCTTTCAGTGAGTGTCCATTTATCTTTTTTATCACTGCAGACAAAAATTTGCAAAGAAAAACTGAAATCTTCATTGAGGTTGCTAATACAATGGGAAAGTTACTAGTAGGATACAATTGTCTATTTTTTTTATACTCAGAACTGAACATAGGACCTCATAGTTGCCACGCAAGCCCTGCTCCACTGAGCTGTATCCCGGCCTCTAGGATACAGTCCTTGAATATGATTGCATTTGAATAAGTCATTCTTGAATTTCTGTTTAATTTATGAAGGATTGTGTGGCTTTCACAAATTTTGGTCAAGTCCTTGTGCTTTCTTTGCATCACTTTCAAGGTGAAGAAGAAATTCTCGCCCAGCTCCCTGGAAGAGAGCAATACACTTCCTGCTTAGGCATAAATAACCCTGCTGAGGAATTCTTTTCACACACGAAGTGATCATTTTATGTATATTCAGCTGTTATTCTTTTCACACACGAAGTGATCATTTTATGTATATTCAACTGTTATTCTTTTCACACACAAAGTGATCATTTTATGTATATTCAGCTGTTATTCTTTTCACACACGAAGTGATCATTTTATGTATATTCAGCTGTTATTTGTTTTGTATGGTTGATTACTATAGTTTTCACTTACCCATGTCACTGCAAGAATCATAGCTTTATAGTTGTATAGGAACAGATAAATAAAATCAATGTATGATTTAAAAAACATTATATAGAATGTTAAACTAACTGAAATGTAGTTTATGATCAGTTTTACAATGTGTAATTTTTTTCAGTATATTTCATATACAGATATGTATAGTTTAAGATACATCATAGTTTACGGTAAATTTTTCTGATTTATGTATTTAGTTTACTTGCAACACATTTGCAGAATAAAGCTATAAGAATACATTTTATATATCTGTAGAATACTTTCTGGTGTTTCCATAGTGATTTTTTTATTAATGCATATTGTGCAGAATTATGGGCTTCATTTTGATGTGTCTGTGTAGCATATATTTCAAAATCAGTAAACCTGATTGTACCCTACAAACAATCAGGTTTTTCTTGTTTTTTGTTTTGTTTTGTTTTTGACTTTATATCTAGAATTTATTGACAGAATGTGCAGATATTTCTTTGTTAATACTAATTTGGGTAACTTTTTTTTCATTACCCACCTTTTATCTCTTAATCAAATACCTGATTTGCACAGTTTGAAGATGAACAGTTTATTTAGCCCATAGTTTCCGTCTCTTTCGGCTGGCTCCGAGGCGGCAGCACCAGGAAGCTGGGTCTGTGTTGAAGGCAGCTGGGCCCACGGTGGCATGGAAGTGGAGGAGAAGAGGGGTCCCGGGGGTGGGGGACAGGGACAGCGTGCGCCCCATTCCAGTTCATACCTGTGCCACCTGCCTGTGCACGAACCATAAGCGAATGAAGTATGTTACATGCAGATCAATCATCTTATCTATACATTCAATTGTAATTCGCTTTTACAACTGTTTATCATTGCATTTTTATTTACCTGTGTTTTTGCAAGTAGGACAATGGCCCACTCTCTTAGGCGGCCCCTGCTGCTCAGTGGTGGGTTAACCTACCCATGCGGCTGCACCGTGTGACCCAGTCATACCCACGGACTCCATCCATGAACATCACCTCACTGAGGACGAAGCCCCAGCTTGGGCAGCGTCTTGGGGAAACCCTTCCTGAGAGCGGCCGTGAGCCCTGTTGCTCCCTGATGCCCAGCGATGCGCATTTTCTATCATGGAGAGTGGTCGTTTGTATTTTCTCTCTTATTTCTTTATTGATTTTATCAGAGCATTATCAACATTATTCACTGCCTCAAAGATATGTCATTTGGGTTTGCTGGTACTTTCTGTTTTATTTCTCCTACTCTTGTCAGTGTTTATTTCCTGATTTTGCTTTTAGAAGAATGCTGAACACAAACGTGGTGGATCACACCTATAATCTCAGCACTGAGGGAGGCTGGGGCAGGCAGGTTGCAAGTTGGAGATCTCCCAGGACCATTTAGCAAGACCCTATCTGAAACAGAAAAGTAAAAACACAGGAGGTGAAGCTCAGTGAGGGCGTGCTGCTAAATTCGACTCCCAGTTCCAAAACAAAAAGGAAAAAAGAGTTTACCTCACTGAATTTTCAGTTGAAAAGTATTTTAATAAGGTCACTGTTTCCCTAACTTTCCTATCAATTTTTGCTTAGAAGACCCCACAGATTTGATAAGTGGACTTCTCTGTTTTGGGGTATAAGCTATTCGGAGCATGCAGCCAGGAGACACTCTCACGTGCTCTGGTGGATCGAAAACTTCCCCAGCCTGGAGTTCAGCTTCCAACAAGTCACGCAGGACAAGGCTTCCCCCACCCCCGTTATTGTCGATTTTCTCCGTCCTAGCGTTTTCCCGGGCCCAAGCTTGCTATTAGGACATTGACACTGCTTCCCAGGTCAGGAGTGGCTGCTGTGAAGTGAGATGCAAAAGAGCGGGGTGGTTTTCTCCTCTCTGATGCCCTGCACAGAAGCAGAAGGATCTGGGTCAGGCGGCCCCTACCGCGGTCCTTGCTTGTTTTGCTGAGGCAGGCTCGGGGTGGGCAGCGCGTTTCCCTGACCAGATGAAAACGCTGGAATCCTCAGATACTACTGGGGAGCTCAGATACTACTTCATCCCAGGCTGCGTCTCTGTCCAGACTCAAAGTCTGCACTCACAAGCACGTGGTGGGCTTCTACTCTTCCTACCATTTGTAGGCAAAGTGCCCCTGCGAAGGGCTTCCTCCAGGGCCGCTCTTAATAAACGCCAAGTTTTCTGGGTTTCGCTTGGTTGGTATCCCGCTCTAGCCTCAGTTTGCTATTTTCCGTTGGTTCCTCCTCTGCCCTGATGCCTGGACCGGATTCCTGCAGCAGCTTGTGGGAGCCACTTGCCTGGGGGCTGCTCTATTTGAACTTCAGCAATGCAACTTTCAAAGTGCGATTTCACCTGGCACATATGTTATGCTTGATTTTTAAATTCTCCTTGAACCAGTTTTTGGTTTTAGAGTTTTCTGTAATCTGCATGCTAATAGTTAAATTAAAAAGCAAATGCATTACAATCACATTCAACAGTGAGATACAATTAGTAATGAAAAGTGGAGGAGATGGAGGGATGAATTAGTAACCACAGCACTAATCAATAGTGGTGTGTTTGACACAGAAATTGAATTCATTTCAGGTTGTGATTCTGTTTCTGAAAGATGAAAATACTTAAAAAGTTTTAAGTATATATATATGTATATAATTCATATCATGGATTATATACCATATCTGGAAATAACTTTATAAAATAAAAAGGATAAGACTCTACATTGACTAATTGACATATTTTATAGCTATTATTGACAATGGAGATATTTGAGAGGATTTTTTTACTTTGTGAAAAAATCTAGAATTTCATAACAAAATAATGAGAATAACAATAATTAATGCACTGTGTATCATTATCTTCAAAGTAGTTACTCAGAGTATGTGAGATACACAAAAAGATCCTCTCTTACAAAGAAGAAACAGACAATAATACAAAACCTTCAAGACTATGAATTTTACAAAAAGAAACATTTTAAAGAATACATAAGAAGTAAACCAGAACCATGGGGCAGGTACCTGCTATCCTCCATAGTTCTCTTAGTTGCTTTCTTCAAATTCTAGAGAGAATTTCACACAAAACTTTGATTCAATCCCATAAGGAGGTAGTAAGTTCAGGGTGACATCAGCATCCCAGCTTTCTGTGCATACTTAATCTGTCCACACCCATCCTCCGGCCTGGGTGAGCCTGCAGGGCCATCTGAGGGTGAGCTCACCACCAGGCAGAGACCACCATGGGAACAAAAGGTAGTTGCTGCTCTTGACTCCTTGATCTGCTGCTGAAACTTTGCATTAGTTCTTAGCAATATGAAACAAAAATGTGCTTCCTTCTTAAAGCTTTCATATAGCATTTATTAACTGTAAGATAATAAGAAATAAACACTTGATTTTCAGTTATTTATTAACAAGCTAATACAAGTTTCTTCCTTATATTTAGATGTTCATTTGATGTATTTGTTTCCTCAGATGGAACTTTTACAGAGAGAAAATGGCAGTTACACTTCAAGAGCGGATGATGTTGAGGGTTATAGCACAGCAAGAAACACTGGTCTCAGTTACGTTTGTGTTTCTCTGGGGAAGCAGACAGAGCTTGGTCTGGACACAGATTTTGTCCTACATTGGAAGACGACATTCCTGAGAGAGTGGGGAAGTGACATGCTGTGACTTTGGGCTACAGGGGAATCTTCCCTCTGTAGTTTTACAGTGTTAGGCAAATATCTTGAGAACCTGAATTTGAAATCTGTGAGGGAAAATAAGATAAGTCACTAACAGCCTCTTGAGCAAGAAAAAATGTGGGAAACCATAAGAACGCTTCCCAGGAAGATCTCAAATTTGAGCAGTGGTCAGCGTCCCCTTATGGCAGTATTAATGAGCAGCCTGGTCAAACATGCACTAAGCCCGGTGCTTGAAACTCAAGGAGTTGGACAGAGAGGAAAAACGATCAGGTAGTTCGGTCCTTGTGTGTGACAGAGATGGTGTCCCTTGCTTGGTCCAGTGTCCTGATGGTTCTTGTGTGTGGATGATGACCGTGACTTCCACTGGACAAGGAGCAACAGGGATGCTCCCCCCTCCCCTCCTGCCTCCTGTGCCCACTCTGTTCCCTCAGCCTCCAGCCCCTGGGCTCTCACATGTGCTGCTCACTCCTTCAGTTCTTGATGCACTCGGCAGGAATGTAGATTAGATTCACAGGTGCATTTTGGAGTTTGCTGGGGAGTTTTAAAATTTCCACAGACCTCAGACTACATCTGCCAGCAGAGGTAGGATTTGATAGAAAGCAAATTATATGATCTACTATCTACCTCTCTAACTATTTTTCTATCATCTATCTCATCATATCCATCTTCTGCACTGTGCCTCAGGATTTTTAGATACTCGTATCAGTGCATCACTGAGTCATCTACTATATCATTGCCTCAGAACATGGTACCATTAGTGAGGGGAATATTCAATTACTGAAGCAATTGTGCATCTTAAACACTGTTAAAGTCTTTTCAGAAAGAGGGTCTACTTGCTCCCTCCTGTTGGTGAGGATTTTTTGCATTTAATGTTGTATGTGTTAGAAACAGAAAGTTGGAGATGTTTAGTATATTCAAGAAGAAACACAGAGATTTTATGGATTATATGGATTTTTTTTCCAGAAAGGCCAGATCTATTTTAAGTCTATTAGTCTTTTTGATGTATTTGTACTGATTTAAAATTCTATTTTAAGTCTCATTTCTATGTTTTCCCCAAATAGTGGAATGCTCCCTTGGTGTGTTTTCATCATCTATCCTGGACTTAAGTGGTGAGCTCCAAGTGGGGTAGGTCTCGGAGCAGGGACAGTTCAGTAGTGTTCAGTTTTCCTCCCTGCTCTCCATTTTCTGAGAAAAATGTATTACAACAGTCAGGAACATCGAGAGTGATTGCAATATCAACCAAAATCTTATCTAGCAAACACCATTGACCCCCTAAATTCTGTTACTTTCATTCTGAGATTTAACACAAATGGTAAGAAGTTTATGGAGATGAACTTGGGGGAAAATCCGTCCACTAGGCAAAAAAGGGATTCTCTGTGAAGCTCTATTTAATCAGGGTTACACTTATGCATATCCCATACATGTGTTTATATACACAGGTTCATATAAATATTCTTATAAAATAAATTTGCACATTTATATAAAATAAGCAAATATATAAAAACAGAAGAATTACCAAATCCAAACTTGTTTGGATTTGCATGCTTGCTTTACTTATCTGCAGATCTTTCCCTCAGTCCTCTGAGCACCAAAGTATTGAACGTAGGGAGTGTGGAGAGATGCAGAGCTGGAGCAATGCATCTCACAGACCAGCAGCAGTGAGCACCCTCTCTAAGGCCACCTCTGCAGAATGTCTACTGCAGATGCTAACCAAAAGCATGTATGTTTATTTATTTGTGTCTGGTGGTCTTCTAAGACCTTTCCTCACTTTGTGTCACCTGATCTTGAGGTCAAATATTATTTGCCTCCTTTTTAAGGCAGAGTGGACAGAACCTGGGAGGGTCAGAGTCAGCTTGAGCTGTGGCTGATGTCTGGCCCTCCTCAGGGACCCTCATCCCATCCCCTGGAAGTCTCCTAGTTCCATTCCTGTGTGAGGACCCCGCCCTGTGTGTGGGAATGTGAGCATCATTCCACTCAGCCACAGGTTCTCCCTGAATGGCCTCATCCTATGGGTAGGGTGAATCCAACTGTTTAGTGTTCATTTCATGCAATTATATTTCAGTTACTTTAAATGTCATATACAGAACATACGTCAATTCATTTTAATACCTAATTAGATCTTAAAAACAAAGATTGAATTTATTTCATACTTCATGAAAACTCAAGGATTAATGAATTTGATTCTATTTATTTGCAAGGATTTTCTGTTTAGGTTAATATGCACAGTGATTTTTTAAATACTCTGTTCTTGTTCTTGTTGATGCACCCCAGCATCATCAAAAAGTTCATTACCTTGAAACGTGGAACTTCACTATCAATTGCCAAGTAAATGATACAGATAATGTATGTGTGTCCACACTTTGAGACTCCCTCTGTTTAGTGCAATCATGTTTGTGCATACACCTACAGTATGCTCACTAAGCAGTCTTTTGAGAGGGGCACATTACATTAACTCCAAACTTCTCTTCACAGTCTAGGTGAAATCCCATGGATAACGCCACCTGGAAGTCCAGCCACACTGGATGGGTGGATTTCATCCTGGTGGGACTCTTCCGTCAATCCACACACCCAGCTCTGCTTTGACTGCTCATCTTTACAATTTTCCTGGTGGCCTTGTCTGGAAATGCACTCCTGATCTTTCTAATTCGCTCTGACGCCCGCCTCCACACCCCCATGTACTTCTTCATCAGCCAGTTGTCTCTCATGGACGTGATGTACATTTCTACCACTGTGCCCAAGATGCTCATGGACCAGGTCCTAGGTGAGAACAAGATCTCTGCCCCTGAGTGTGGTATGCAGATGTTCCTCTACTTGACACTTGTTGGTTCCGAGTGTTTTCTTTTGGCAGCTATGTCCTATGACCGCTACATGGCCATCTGCCATCCCCTGCGTTACCCCATCCTTATGAACTACACCGTGTGTCTCCTCCTGGTATCTGGCTGCTGGCTCCTGGGGTCAGTTGATGGCTTCATGCTGACTTCTGTGACCATGACCTTCCCCTTCTGTGGATCCCGGGAGATCCATCATTTCTTCTGTGAAGTCCCTGCAGTGATGAAGCTCTCCTGCTCAGACACCTCGCTCTATGAGACGCTCATGTACCTGTGCTGTGTCCTCATGCTCCTCATCCCTGTGATGGTCATCTCGAGCTCCTACACCTTCATCCTCTTCACCGTTCTCAGGATGAACTCTGCAGAGGGCCGGAAGAAGGCGCTGGCCACCTGCTCCTCCCACATGACTGTGGTCCTTCTGTTCTACGGTGCTGGCGTCTACAACTACATGCTCCGCAGCTCGTACCACACCCCTGAGAAGGACATGGCAGTGTCTGCATTTTATACAATTCTCACTCCCATGCTGAACCCCCTAATCTATAGTCTTAGGAACAAGGACATCATAGAAGCTCTGAAGAAAATGTGCAGTGTGAGACCTGCCTTTTGAGACATGGCAAAATAGGGACTGTGGGTTCTCATGTGTTCTTTTCCTTCTCTCTGCACATCAGACACTCAGGGTTTTATTGGACTGTTTCTCAGACTCTCATATCATAAGGTGTTATCCCACAATTGTCTCTTTTTGAGGAATTACTACAGTGTTCTTGAACATTCTCCAACTATGCCCTCTTTGGGTATCCAAAACCCTTATAAAATTGTGTTGTGTCGCTGCTATGTTTTCTGAAGTCAATAACTACTCTTTAACTATAGGAGAATATTCATAATTTTAGGAAATTCATAATGGAATATTTAGAGGAAATGGTCATAATATTTTCAACAGAAAGGGAAACAGAGAGAGGGAGGGCTAAGTGGTGGAGAAAAAAAGGATGCAATGTTAATAATGAGTAAGGGATTCATAATGAGTACAAGGGGTTAATTGTGCTATCATTTTCATGAATATTTATGTAAATTTGAAATTCTATGCAAAAACAAAACAATGTACTGGCCCAGGCCTTCAAAATCTTACTTCCGTCTCATTATAAACAATGCATGTAGTCCATCAATAAGAGTTGACAGTCTTAACTGTTTCACTATTGTCAAAAAGTCCAACTGTAAAGTTTTCTCTGTTGCTCAAAGCAAACATTACCTGTGAACCTGTATAAGAAAAAACAGTTAAGCTCTAGTGACATGTATATGGTAAACATTCCAATTCCAAAAAGGAAGACCAGAGGATCAGATAATAATTAGGCCAAAAAAGACCAAAACCCAGCAGGAAAAATAGTAAATCCTGAAACTCTATGTCCAGTACACGGGGCAGGCTGTGGTGAGATGTGAGCTCTAAAGGGCTCAGGCAGCCCTGGCCTCATGGTAATGCCACAAACTCACACCCATGCCTTTCCTCAGCAGATCTTACTCATTCCTGCTGTCTCCAATGCCCTGGGCTCCTCACTTTACTTTTGCTTTCATCCTCACAGCTTTACCCATTACCCTGTAAGGTGCATGCTACATATTCTCTCAGACCCTCTTCTGAATTCTAGGTAGATACCTCCGTAACCCCACAACTTTTGCATTTAGATGCCAATAAAACCAGCACTATATATCAATGATGCTAAGGTCAAACTACTCAGTCCTTCCATTTGCTCCTGATTTTCACCAAAGAGCTGGCTAAATGCAGCAGCAGTACCCATACCACAGCCTAAAAGCCGGGCCACCTTGACATTTTCTCTGCCAGATTAATTAGGCTACTGCAATTTAACTTCATTCTCCAACCAAGTCTCCAGACATGAGAGAAATGTAGACAAATTATATAATTTTTCCTTTTGTTCTCCTTTCCCTAAGTAACTTAAATTGACTAATGTGTAGATATCAATGATATTCTTATCTGAGGAATGTCTATAACCAATCATACATTAAAATAAATATAGGGGAATGAAAATAAGCAAAAATGACAAATGAGTCAAATGAGAAATACATGAAATTTGATATTATTTTAAACATTTGCTTCAGGAACAGAGTAAAAAATTTGCAGAAGTTTTAGCTAAATAATACTAACATGGACATTGGATTTAGCAAACAAGGTACAAAATATCAATTTTCTCTCTTCCCAGAAAGTTAAAATTGTTTAGAGGAAATAAATAATACAAGAGACATGAAATGTAAATATCTGTTAATTGAAAGAAAACTGAGTTGTTCATTTGAAAGTTAGGTTTTATTGGGGCAAAACAAATAAAATCATTAAGGAAAAATTATAGGGATTCTTTCTCTTCAGTCTAGTTCATAGGAAACCCCTGATTGCACAGGAAATGTTATGAAAAATTAAAAACTGGGATCATATCAGGTTGAAAAGCTTTTGCAGAGCAAAAGGAACAACCAACAGAATGAAGAGGCAACCCACAGAATTTTACCAGCTATTATTCAAAGGACTAGTATCTAAAATGTATTAAAAAATCCAAAAAATCAGAGTCCCAAATTTAATGACCCACTCCAATAAAGGGTGTCTAAAATGAATAGACATTTCTCAAATGAAATTTTCAAATGCATTTGCTGAAGAATAGCAAATTATACATGAAAGAATGTTCAACATGACTGGTTATTTGTGAAATGCAAGTTAAAGCAGCACTGAGATTGTATCTGACTCCAGAAAGAATGGCTATCATCAAGAAATCAACCAATAATAAGGTGAGACTGTAGGGAAATTGAATTCTTTTCCAAATATGGTGAGAGTGCAAATTTGCACAACCAGTATGAAAGATCAGTAAGCAATTCCTCTAAAAATTAAACCTACAGGTTCCATTTAATCCAACTATTTCCCTTCTTGGCATCTTTCAAAAAGAATTAAAAGTGATACATTCACATGCTTGTTTATAACAGCACAATTTGTAAAAGCTAAATCTTGGAAACAACGCAGATGCTCATCAACTGCTGGCTTAATAAAGGAAACGTGGTTTCTCTGTATAATGGAATACTGCTCTTCCACAGAGAGAGATAAACTGAGATTTTTTTTTTTTTTTGTATCGGGAATCAAACTCAGGACCCTGTCCTTGTTGGGCAGACACCTATGCCTCTGAGCTATGTCCCTGGCTTTTGGGAACATTTTTAGGTAAATGGGTGCACTTTTAGCATATAATTTTCAGTGAAATAGATTAGACACATGTTTAAATATCACATTATTTCTCTTGTACGGAAGCCCAAAGTATAAATAAGGACCTAAATGGAAGCTAGATATTGGTATGTAGGAAAAAAAGTGTTCAAATGAGAATGGAAATGAAAAGCGTGTGGAAAGGAAAGAAGAAAATCGGGATAAAAACGAAAACTGGAAGGAAAACTACAGAAACAAAGTTCTGAAAATAGAGAGTGGAAAAATTAAAAAGAACTAAGTTATATTATGTACAGGTGCAAATTTCCTATGATGAACATGAGTATCATGAATAGCGAATATCTACCAAGATAAATTAATTTAAAAAAAGAAATAGATTAAAGGCTTAGTTTGACCTCTAAAAACAATAATGAGTTCCTAGGTGTTTATTCTGTCTGTCATTTTGCAATGATGCAAAAATATAAACATAGTAGAGACATTTTCTGCTTGCATACAGTAATAAGTTACACAGTAAATAAATAAATGATAAAGATTAAAATTCAATAAGTCAGTAAGTTTTGTAAATGAATAAAGTCATCAGGTTATCATCGAGGAGAGCAGCATAGAAGAAGGACATAGAGACCGATCACTCAGTGGTGTGGAAATGGATGGAACAACAGCTCTGCTGAGGAAGTTGACAGCCATAAAGAGATTAGCACAGCAAACCAGCAGCTAGAGGCCTTTGGAGGTGGTCAGATCATTCAGATGAACTCAGGAGGCCTCTACAAAGACCCTTGGTCATGCCCATGAATTGATATTTATTGATGTTCAGCGGACACCTTAATTTTTTTAAAAAAATGTTCATTTCTCCATGAGACATTATCTCAACTAAGTTTCTCAGTTTCCATGGTTCTACTTAGTTGTTGTTGCCTGGCTCAGACTACAGTACTCCTTACAACTGGTACTTGAATGAAATGTTTCAGTTGTCCATCTAGATTTACTGTTTGAAATGATATCATAGATTCAGTTTTATCACATGTGAAAAAATAAATTCCGATGAAAGTTTAAAATTTGCTGAATTGTTATTATGCGTTTGATCTAAAAGGTCTCCAGACTTCTCCCGTCTGGAGCAGGGGCATGGCAGGTCACTGGGATCATGGAAGGGTGCATTCTTATTGTCTTCCTTCGCTCCTGCTCCTGCCTTTCCTGTCCCCG